>RJWH01004741.1:0-97354 GCA_004363575.1 Solenodon paradoxus | reverse complement strand
GTTAATGGAGCCGACCTCTCAGTCGCTGGAGAGGGTGGTAGAGGCTCGGGTATTGGGAGGTGGACGCATATGCAAATTTGGGAAGGTCTCACTCCGAGAGTCCCTTTTCCCCTGCTTTCCGGGATGCTGGCCTTTTGCTTGCCCCACACCTGTAACTGTGGGAGGAAAAATAGAGACGAGACGGGGAGCTGACCTAATGATGACTGAGCATCCACTAAGGGCCAGAGACTATTAAATTTTTAATGTGCATCACCCTTACGTACTTAAAGTACTTACTAACATCATCCTTATGGGAACCAGGCAGCTGGTGTAAGTAACCAGGTTCGCCCAACTAGGAAGGGTTGGAAATCACACCCAGGTTAGTCTCTTATGCGAGTGTCGGGCTCGACTCCTAAGGTCAGGGCTGAAGGGAGGGGCTGCAAAGGATTGAGAAATAGAAAGAAAGCGGGGGTCGGAGGTAAACTATCCGGGATCTCTCGCCCCAAATAGCTACCCCGCGTACTTATTGTCATTACACAGGGAAGTCATTCACAGAAAGAATGCAAGAAGGAAATCGACCATCTCAACAATCATTGTTCATAAAGTGATTTTACATTTAAGTGGTTTATGTTAACTATCCAGCTTTTAGGCATCTTCCTGAGCCTCAGCAGGGAACACCGCCACGGTTTTCCTCGAGGGGCGGGCCTCTGGTTTTCCTGGTGCCTGGGTTATTGTTTTACCCTGCTTTGGCTTTACGTATCTAAACTAAGCTTCCTCTTTATTGATCCCAGCTTGACAGATTCTCTATTAGTCATGACAAAGAATCTAAAGTAGGAGATTAGAAAATCGTTAATATTTGAGCGTTTTATACTGGGCATAGTGCTATTTCAGACATGTTGTCTTTTTGTGTTTGTGTCTTTACGGTAGACAGTGTAGTGATACCTATTTTACACATGAAAAAACCCGAGACTCAAAGCAAACACCTAGGATTATTCTTAAGTTGCTTAGTTTGTTCTTGCTTTTTAAGAAGAAAGCAGGTAGGAAGGAAGAAAGGAGAGGAAGAGACATTCGTTGCTCACTTTGGTTGTTTGTCCCCACCCTTCTGAGTCTCCAGCTCTGGTCCGTGAACTTTCCGTGGACTACACCTGAGCCACCAAAGAGCGTTACATTGCTTAGATTATGGGGAAGAGAAAAGATGTACACTAGACACATGACATTGAGTGTCTGTATGTATCACACACGTTGCTGATACATTATATACCTTATCAATGGCAGGTCCTCTCAAATTCAGTGAAAGGTGTTGTTATCTCTTTTCTATATGCACAAAATTGAGGCATGGATGAAATTTACCCAGTGAGCAGTGCGGGGCTAAGACCGGTACTGATGGCTGTGTAGGCCAGTGCCATTAACCATTATAAGACAGAACATTATGTCCATATGAGTGGTCTCAAGGGAATTGTGATTTTAGAGGCTAAAGAGATTATCATAATTTAGGGTTATGAAGGAAAGTTTGAGCAGGTAGAAAGGGATTTGAGATTGGACATGTGTCCCGATTTGCATGGTTTGGGCAGTAGACTAAGGCCTGTTGGTTAACCTGATTTCAGCCACCCTCCTTTTCTGTAGGTGACGTCAACCATCTGAAAACATTGAGACTGCTGAAAAGCATCGTACAGTTAAAAGTCATTTTTAAAGAAAGAAATAGCAAACCACCTGCTCCTTTAAACATTTTTTTAAAATATGGATTTTATTTTTACTTTGTTGGAAAAGGACATACAAGTGTGAAATCAAAGGCAGAAAGCCATGAAGGAAATTGTTAATAAACATAGCTTATGAAATCACTTAAAACTATTTTTGAACTTTACCTTTTATAGAAAGGAGTGACATTTTTATTTTTGCTTAAAAATTGAAGTAACATTGCATTACAACTTAGTTTTTTTTTTTTTTTTTTAAGGAAAGGTACAAGCAGGAATGAAGGTGAGCAGAGGCAGGCAGGCAGAGAGGAGGAAGACACACTTTATTTTGTTTAGTTGTTCATCTTGGTTGTTCCACATTCCAATGTCCCCGGTCCCCTCTCCCAGCCTCCCCCTGCCTTGAACCTGGGACCTTGGGATGTATGCGGACTGCACCCAAGGTGTACTAGACCACTAGGCCAATAACAGGTTTAAGGGTGTGTATTGTGGTAGATCAATATATGTATATACTGCTTTAAGTTTATCACCCGACTTTTTTATATTAAAATTTTTATTATGGTAGATAATACATTGATGTAGTACATAATTTAAAATATATCATTGTGCAGTGGTGGATTACCATTTAGTTCCATCACCTCTAGCCAAGCACAGTCCATGTACATCCCAAGGACCAGAAACCACATCTTGGAGTGGGGGTTGGGGGAACAGCCAATGTGAACAGCTAAATAAAAATAAAATGCTTCTTCCTCCTGTCTTCCTACCTGCCTGCCTCTTCACCTTCTACTTGAACCCTTCCTTTACAAATAAATAAATAAATAAATTTTTATATGCGTTGTGAAATACCTCTCTACTGTTTCTAATCATCCTTCCCCATTTCAGAAGCCACAATTTTCTCAAATATTTGGAGATATTCTATACACTTATAAGTATATCCATATTTATTCTTTCATATGAATCATATGGACATACTCTGCTGGCTTAGCAGAAAAGGCCACTGGATAAGGCTACATATATTCTAAGGACCCAAGTTTGAGACCCAGGGCTGGGGACAACAACCACGATAAATAAATAAAGTGCTTCTTCCTCCTCTTTCTTTCTTTTTGCCTTCATTCTTGCCTGCATCTTTCCTAAAAAAGAAAGTATGTTATACATTGTTCTGAAATTTGCTTTTTTTCACTTATCATATTTATGGATCATTATTACATATGCATCACAAAGAGATGCTTCATTCTTTTTAAAAATCTCTACATGTGGGGTTCCATCACAGAGATTAATCTAATATCCATTGTATACAGTAGCAATATCTTAGTTTGGACTTCAGTAACAATACTGTAGACTGGGTAGCTTAAATAATAGAAATTAGTTTTTCACCTTTCTAGAGGCAAGAGGTCTCATTAGGGTACAAGTAAGGTTGCGTTCTGGTTAGTGACTTCTTCCTGACTTGTAGATAGCCACCTTCTCACTCTATGCTCACACCTTTCCTTGGTGGGTGTGGGTGTGTGTGTGTGTGTGGTGGGGTGAGGTGAGGTGAGGTGAGAAGTATGATAAAGATGGTTCGTTGAATATTTGCCTTAGACTGTCAAGAAGACCAGTGTGGCTGCAACAGAGTGAAGCAGAGAAAAAAGGAGAAAAAGTCTAAAGGGTCAGAGGCATACGTCACCAGATCTTGCCTTTTGAGGGGTTAGGGTTTCAACATATGAATTTGGAGAAGAGACAGTTTAGTTCATAACAAGTATATATATTTATATATACCAGCTCTTTCTTGACAAAATATTCTCAAAATTATTATTTGCTATTAAAGATACTTCTGGGTGCATCCTGGTGGAGTAGCAGCTATGTCTTCTGTCTGCCTTAGCTCAGACCCAGGTTCGCATGCTGGGGGTGGGAGGTGGGGTGGGGAACAACCAAGATGTACAACTAAAATAAGTAAAATACTGCTCTTTCTTCTTGGCTGCATACCTGCCTTCATTCCTGCCTCTACCTTCTTTTAACAAAACCAAACCAAACCACTTTTGGCCTGCCTTGGAGATTCAGCAGTTAAGTCCTTGGCTTTGGTGGCGTAGTCCATGTAAAGCCCAAGGACCTGGGTGCAAGCTCTGGAACAGGGGGAGACAACCAACATGAGCCACTAAATGGATGGATAGATGCTTCCTCCTCTCCCTGTCTGACTGCCTGCCTATTGCCTTTGTTTCTGCCTGCTTCCTTCCTCGAAATGAATCTTAAAAAACAACACACCAAAAAACTGCTGTGGCGAAGAATTTTATACACATCATTTTATGCTTGTACAAATGTATCATTTAGAATGAATTTCTAGAAGTGGAGTCACTGGGTCAGTGAATATGTTTTCCTTTTTCTTTTTTTTGGTGAAGAATTGCCAACATATTTATACCCATAGCCCCCAACTCTGCAAATTTATAAAATTGTTTCACTCAAAGTATTTATGAAAATGACTCTGAAAGGGGAAAACTTCCCTTAAAACAACTAGAAAATGCAAATGGAAGGGAAGAAAAGGAACATGGAGCCACTGTGGCCCATGTAATATAATGCGCCTGTAGCCTTTTATTGAGAGTTTCCAAGTTCTTGTGATTTTAAACAGTGCTCCAACAAACACTCTTAAATACCAAATCTCCTTCTATCCAGTAGTTAAAATTTGGGTCACTTCAGGAATCTGGAATTCCCGGGAGGAATTCCCGGGAGTATCTGATCAGCCTTAATATTTTGTGTTAACTAAGCTTGTGAAATCAGTAATGTAAAATTATTTTGCTTCCTTGGAAGCCTTTTAGTGTTCTCCCTGTGAATTAGCATGCAGAAAAAGTAGTATGAGTTTTACCATATTACAACACAGAATAGTGACATTTTCCCCCCTACATATAGGGGAAAAGCTAATTTATGTGTGGTAGGGAAATATACTTATTTATAAAAAAAAAAAAAAAAAAAAAGAAAAAAAGACCAAAATGTGCAATGGGTATCGACTTGCACCAAGTAAGCCTGGATCTTGGTTTGAACACTGGGATTTTTCGAGTTTTGTGGCGTCACCACTGGTTGGATTTGTTGGAAGTTCTTATATGGACCCTCTGTTGAGGCCTGATAGATAGTTCATTCTATGGGGTTGGAGTTTTTGTGGGATATGCAGCGTCCCAACTCGGAATCATAAGGACCGCCTTGCTCTTGCCCACAGTCAGCAATCAGTTTCACCTCCATCCAAAGGGTGGCGCTAGTGGGCAACATAGATGGTTTCTCCATCACAAGGGTCTCAAGGAGAGACACTCTCCTTTCTTTAAGCCTGGGGGCTGGACTTCTGGTGGGCAGTTCCTGTGGCTCCAGTGCAGTGTGGTGGGAGAGGGAGAGAATTCCTCTGGCTGACTTCTGGTTGTGGTGGTGTCCAGTGTAATTTTCTCACCCGGCTTCTTGTTCAAACTACCAGACCACTGGCAGCCCTTCTACCCTGTGCCAAGTTGCTTTCCTCCGGCTCCGTTTCCTGGTCTCTGCTGCTTTTGTGATTTCTGGGAGGCCCAGTTCTTCCCGTATTTCCCCCCACCCTGGCTTCTTCACCCAGGCTGGATCCAGAATCCCTAATCTGTCCGAACCTTGACGTTTTCACTTACCCTTTGTGGTTACTTTTGCTGCTGTGTGTCTGTAGCCTCTGCACCTGCTTTTCCTCAATGTTTGTTTCTGGAGAATAGGTGAGTTCTTAGTTGTTCTGTGGGGAGGATGTGAATCTCACTCCTGCCATGCCGCCCCTTGACTCCTCTCCTCTTTTCCTCTGACTTCATTATTTATCGTCCAAAGCAAAACACTGAAGATTCCTTCTCACAAGATGTGGAAACCTACCTCTTCCTAAAGTAGCTATTAAATAGTCACACATTTGTTTGAGCTTTAATGTTAGGGATGGATAGGCTGTAGTTAGTGGCCAGTGTTTTAGACAACATGCCCCTTCCAACTTAGTTCCTAAATAGAACAGTCTACTGTTTTTTGTGGTGGTGGTTTATAGTCTGACAATAGAAGACGGGGTTATGTCTGCAGTGAGTTTGTTGTTTCTCAACAAACCTGGTCTGACTGCCCAGAGATATGGCAAACTTGGCTTCATTACCTAGGCCTTGGTATGGAGATGACTGTATTTGCTTTTGTTGCAGGTTTTGTTTTGTTTTGTTTTTTTAATTATGAGAGTAATACATATTTGTAAAAACAAGATCATAGTATAGGATTGTGTTAATTAAAAAACAAAAGGTTGGTGCACCCTAGTGGAGTAGGGGTTAGGTCAGTCTCTTTCAAAGGAATGCAACGCCACATACCCCTGGGTTTGAGTCCCCGGCCTTGGGAGCAGCCAGTATGAGCAACTTAATAAAAACAAAGTGCTCTTCTTCTCCCTGCTTTCTTGCCTATTATTGTCTTCATTCCTACCTTTCCTTTCCGTTTTTTTTTTTTTTTTTTTTTCAAGGCCTCACTGATGGTAACTAGTTTAAGAATTTGGTGTCTTTTGAGACATTTTCTATGCATGTGCAAAATAAATATATAAATTCTCCCTTGAATGAGATTATATTAAGCTATTGACCTTTTACTAAATATATGATGAACTTTCCATGTGAGACATGGGTTTTAGCATAAGTTTTCAAAAAGGTTAATTTACATGAGTATATTTTAACTTTGCTACCTTTATATAAAAGCATTGGGAAATATTTCTCATAGGTTTTTCTATACATTAGAAATAATATTGAGTGTGTGTGTGTGTCTGTGTGGTTTTTGCAGAAATGCAAGCAGGCAAGAGGACAAAGCATTTTCATTTTAGTTGTACATATTGGTTGTTCTCCACAGCCCTGGGATGCAAATATGGGTCCTTGGATGTATGTGGACTGCACTGGGCCAGAGGTGGTGGGCCTCATTGCTACTCTTACCAGGATGTACCATGTTTTGTTTTGTTTTGTTTTGTTTCTGAAAGAAAAGATGCAGGCAGGAATGAAAGTGAGCAGGCAGACGAGAGAAGGAGGAAGATGCATCTTATTTATTCATCTTGGTTGTTCCTCCAGCCCTGGGTTGTGAACCTGGGTTGTTGGGATGTATGTGAACTGTGCCAGCTGGAGGCAGCACACTTAGCCAACTAGACCATCAGGGTGTGCCTTAGTATGTGATTTATATGTTTGCTCTTTTTTATAGGAATTATACTTGAATGTCATAACTAAAAAATATAATGAAAAATTATAACTCAGCTATAACTAAAATTAATTTTATTTCTTCACTTATAGTTGAGTTTAGTTTTTTACTCTTGAAATATGTAGCAAAGAAGGAGAAGTGGGCATAACTAAGAGGGAGACAGAAATGGAAAGACCAGAAGTATTGGTTGGATCACTGGTTTCTGGGCCAGCCTTGGCAGAACACTGAATGTCACTCTGACATTCTGCAGCTTTGCCAACAATCAGTCTATTAGCACATCCTCTGGACTCTGTTTTCGATGTGTTTAGAATCTTACCATTTCAGGCACTTAGATATTATCTCCCAGGAGCTGAGGGCAAGGGCCAGACAGAACTCTTTTCGGGTAAGAGTAAAAAGCTCCTATCCAAAGGAAGTAATTCAGTTTGTCTCAAGTGTAGGGGAGTTAAAGGTGAGATTGGGGGGTAAACTAGTGCCACTTTGTTGGAAATTCATGAGACTTAGCATGCATATAGTAATTTAAGTGACCGTTTATTACTGGTTTGTTTTTCCCCTTCAGCTGGAAACTTTTCTAGGACAGAAAATCTCTTTTGTTCATTGTTATTTCCCATTACCTAGCAGATAGGTGCTCAAATACGCATTGACATACCAGCTCCTATTATTTCACCTTTCTAGGATGTGTCTCCCATACACGCAGAGAGCCCAGTGGCCAGGTTCTGGCAGTGAACATCTCAACAAAGCAAGGTGGGCGTGGTGCATGGCATTTTCATGGCCTAGTTTAAGAAATCATGTAGTGTTACTTCTATGATACTTAATTGGTCAGGCAGTCGAAGTTCTTCCCAAGTTCAAGGTGAGGAAGTATGGACCTCCTCATTTGATGGGGGGAGTGGCAAGGCAACATTATAAGAGCATGTGAAGTAGAAGCTCTTGTACTGGCCATCTTTGAAAAAAATAATTTGTAGTTCGTAGTTTTTTAATCAGATTTGGAAACATTTTGGCCATTATTTCTTCAAATATTGTTTCTACCTCCTACTTTATTTTTCGGAAGTCTGGTTATACGTATGTTTGGTAGTGCATGCATCATTAAGATCTTTTTTCTCTTTGCTTCATTTTGGATAGTTTATATTGCTATGTCTTCAGTTCACTATTACTTCTTTAGTCTCTAATCAATTAAGCCCATCTACTGAATTTTTAATAGCTTCTGTTTCCCTCATTATTTCCACATTTTTCTTTAGATTCTTGGGCATATTTATAGCATATTTTAAGGTTTTGTCTGCTAATTTTGTCATCAACATTTTTGGGTCTGTTCTATTAACTGATCTCTCCATTATAGATGTTTTTCTGTTTCATCATATGTATTCATTTTTTGTTGCATGCTAAAAAACTTTGAGTGCTTCATTGTTGGGTGACAGAATTTTCTTGTTTTTAAAGAATATTGAAATTTGTTTTGCTGATCAGCTTGATACTTTATTTAAAGGTGTAGACAGGCACGAAGGTGAGTAGGCATGCAAGCAGGAAGAGAGAGGAGGAAGAAGCATTTAATTTTTTATTTAGTTGTTCACACTTCTTGTTTCCTCCTGGACCCAGGACTTGAACCTAGGTATATGTGGCCTGTGTTCCTTCAGAGGTGATTGATCTAACCACTACTCCACCAGGCACGGCAATCTTGACTTTCTATATTTGCTTTTAAGTTTTGTTAGAGCAGGTTTGGAATAGTTTTTAGTTCTGCTAAAGGGTGGTCCTTCTGAGAACTCTACTGAATGCCCCTGGTGTCCAAGGGTATTTCTCTACTCCGATTAGTGGAAACTCAGCCTTGTATGAACACTGGGAATTGCTCAACTTGCAGTTCCTGGCACTTTTTTGTTTGATCTCATGTGGTGTCACCTAGCACATGTGTAGCTAAGGATTCCATAATGAATTGAGAGATCCTTATATAGATTTCTGAATGTATTTCTTAGTATTACAACTCCTAGCCATCTTCCCCAAATTCTAATTGCAGTCTACTCATTGTGTCAAGATTGCAACGATCTGCCTCTCCTTCCTCTGTGCATTGCATTCTGACAAGTACTTCCAGGCAGAAAGCTAGCGTCATCACAGGGCTCCCTTCATTTGTTGAATTTTTTTTTAAAGGAAAGGTGCAGGCAGGAATGAAGGTTAGTAGTCAAGCAGGCAGGAAAAGAGAGGAGGAAGAAGCATTTTCATTTATTATTTTAGCTGTTCATCTTGGTGGTTCCCCCTGGTCCTGGGACACAAATTCTGGTCCTTGGGATTTATGTGGACTTCGCTCAGCCAGAGATGGCAGACCCAGCCACTACTCCCCAGTGAGCCCCGTCATTTGTTTTCTTTCTCTAGGGGTCATGGTCCTGGAATGCCCGTTGTCCACTGTCTAAAATTACTTGTTTTGTGTATTTTATCCAGTTTTCTAGTTTCGTATGGTGGGAAGGAAAATTCTACCATTTAAAGTATGGTGCATTTTGCATCCAGGGTTTTTTTTTCTCTCTTTAATCACTTAAAGTACACTTTAGTTTTCAAGTGTAAAAATAAAATGAAGTCAATATTAGACTATTCTAATAAATTGGGTTCAAGTCTCAAACCTTTCTCCAACTTGCTACATGAATTCTGGCAAATCCCATGTCTTCTTTGACTTTCATAGTCAAATTAAATTGAGTGTAATACTTTTCTCCCTACATCTGAGGCATTTCTTTATAAACAAATGAAAATGAAAATCACACTAAATAAGGATGAGGTTATATTTATAGTTAGTTGACAAAACTCACTTCCCACACTTTTGTGGTTCATCTACCAATTCATACTCCATAAAGAATAATGCGGCCTGAGATGAAAGTGCAGCTGTTTCACTACTTTTGCTCATAGTAGCAGCATGTGTTACTGAGTGCTATCTCTGCGCCAGGAACTGTGCAAGCCTTGTATGTGAATTAATCCACCAGATCCTCATAACTTCCCCATGTGATACATACTGTTATTGTCCCCACTTCACACATGAGAATGAGACAGAGATTAAGCAATTTTCAGAGGGTCACAAGTTAGTTGGCAGTGTCAGAACCGAAATTGATTTGTACCCAAGCTGTGTAACTTGAGCCATGCTCCTAAACACTGTGTAACTACTTGAAAACCATTGAAAATGTAGCAGTTGCTATTGATATAGACTTACTAATTTTCTTGAAATATAAAAAAGCATCATCCCTGAAATCCCTTCAACAAATCCTATTTGTTTAGTCAGCCTTACTGATTTCCATGGGGAAGCAGAAAGAGTGGGCTATGGTTGGAATATGTGATTCCTGAGAAAAACAAACACCATCTGTATGGAAGAAGTGATAGAAAGTGACATACAGCACAAACTACCTAGAGAATAGACTAACTCGAATCTAGTGTTATTCCAAGAGGGTCACTGGTGTTTCTTGGATCGCTCCTGTCTGGCAGGTGTATTGATTAATGGGTCCTATTCTTTTTCTCTCATTATCAGACACATTTAATCAAGCCAACTACCAAAATAACCCTCTTTCCTGGAGAGAGACAGACTAAGATTTCTTCTGCTCAAAGAACACCTGCAGGCATTCGGCAGACCAGCATTGCTTCCTTCTTCACCTTGCAGCCAGGTATGGTGACTAGTTGGGGAATACCCAGGGAGCAAAAAAGAGTGAGCAATTTTTCAATCTTTTATGAGACGTGACTATATTAGTGCATTGTGTTGAACTTAGCTGACCTGTTAGAAGATGCATAAAACCTAAGAAATCATCCCTGCAGTCTGTACCTGCTTTTACAGAATGTTTCTTGTTCTCTTTTGCTCAATCTAATATTAAATATTTGTACTTCCTGAAATCTGTGAGGAAAGGTCTACTTGAGGATTTGGGATGCATTGAGGAGCTTATCTGCCCTTAGTTAAGTATATGTCCTGTATTGGTCATGATGAGTAGTGTGCATTAAGATGAACTAATAATTGATATTTTTGTCTAAAACTTCTCTAATTAGTCAAGGTTCAAAGATGAATTTTTTTCTTGGAAAGGTTGGCATACAGTTGGCTCATGTGTCTCTGTCAGTTTTTTGCTTGCATGTCTGTCTGCAGGGGACTGGCTGCTTCAAGAGCAAACTGGGACTTAGTGCAGGGTTCCTGCAAATTGGAAGGAGAGCATTTGAATTTGGTACGGTTCCCAGGATTTTTGTGCATAAATCATCAAAATGCACTTTCTACACCAAACAAAAATTTAAATGCCCCTTTGCTTTAAGTAATAAGGGCAATTTAAAGAAAAAAAATTCCCATTTCAAAATTCTGGTATTGTCTATAATCTTTGAATTTTTAGGCAAAGTTGAAAACTCAAGAAACATAGTTTTTGCAGTATAATTATTATTGGAGAAGGAAAGAGATCAGTTATTCAGGTTAGTTTTTAACTATCTTGATATAAGGGGAGTAGAAATTCCATGTCATTAATCCTGAAGGCAGAATAAGAACCACTCCATGCCTGAGAAAATGGACAGGCTGGATACTAGTATTTTTTAATTACTCATATCCTTTCTACTAGACAGTAGCGTCCGAATTGTGTTACTCCCTTTCTCATCAAATGTTTGGTGAGTTCGGGGACCCATATTTTTCACACCGTTGCCAGAAGGTTTGAGTTGAATGCTTTGTGTTATTTTTTAGATCTTAGGAAAGTAGTGTGTTGAGCATGTTTCTCAGTTCTCTAGGAGTGTATATTTGGCAAGACCATTTTTTAGCAAAAGCCATATTAAATGAAAAATAAGCAAAACTGATATGCCCTATGTTAAATGCCATGGATGAAAATTCAGCTAGAAAAGTAGACTGTAGTCTGCTTGTCTACCATGTAGGTCTTGGAGGACACCCACATATTTGAGTAGGGGATTGTAAGATGTGTGTTTTAGAAAGATTATTCGGGAGAGGATAGAGAAATTGTAAGCGGGAAGATCAGCTAGAAAGTTATGTGAAAATTATTTTTAGGGAAAGGGGCAGGCAGGGAGAGGAAGAAGCATTTTAATATTTAATTTTTATTTAGTTGTTCACATTGGTTGTACCCCCAGCCCAGGACATGAACCCAGGTCTTTGGAATATACATGGACTTTGGTCCTTTGGAGGCGGC
Organism: Solenodon paradoxus; assembly: GCA_004363575.1. Classification (NCBI taxonomy): domain Eukaryota; kingdom Metazoa; phylum Chordata; class Mammalia; order Eulipotyphla; family Solenodontidae; genus Solenodon; species Solenodon paradoxus. Next base: position 85,428 of record RJWH01004741.1, on the reverse strand, counting down.
TGACACAACCACTACTCTCTCCCAGGCCACGCTGTAAAAGGTTTTAAGATCCTATAATAGGTAGTGATAATAGCTGATACTGACTTTAGAAAAAGGTAGCTAAATCATGCTCAGAGCAGAGCTTTCCTCTGCAATATTTGTTATTTATTTACTAGGAAAGACACAACAAGCTGGTGACAAGAGGAGTGGCTCGTCCTTTACAGAAAATCAGACCAGCAAAGAGCCTGAGAAAGATGTAACCCAGCTAGACCACCCATTCCAGGGCACGGGGGATGACTGCATGGCACCCCCTTTAGCCACTTCAACCCCTGCAGACATCCAGGAACCTGGACAGTCTCCAAAGTTCCTCCAGGCTTCTGACCACCACCGAATGGGAACCCCGTTTCTGACTGTGCTGCCGTCGTTGCAGCCTGACACCTTAGTCTGTGCTGGAGAGAGTGACACTTCACTGGCTCCTTCCCTCACCCGGGACTTGGAAAGTTCTTGCTTGCTGGACCTAAAGGAGGGAGAAGATCCTTGGAAAAAGGAATGGCTTCACGGATCTAAGAAAAAGAATGATCAGGGTGTGGAGAGACACATCAAGCCAACTAGAGGCAACGGCCATCAGTCTTTGGACAGGACTAACTTGGCAAAAGTGACTTCCGAACGAAAGAGGCGGGTCCTTGTTCTTGCAGCAAATCGGGATTCCTGGAGTGGACACAACACAGACTCAGTGGAACGAAGCCCTTGTCCGGTTTCTGTGTTTTCCGGGGACGGTGAAAAGAAAGACAAAGACTCCTGGAGTCAGCTTTTCACCGAGGATTCTCAGGGCCAGCTGGTCATTGCCCACAATTCTAGAGTTCCTTTCCAAGATGTAACCAACAACCGGAACCAGAGCTTAGGACACTTTACCAACCCTCGGACTCAGTGCCAGGGGAGGCCTACTCAGTTACATGTGCAGCCTGACTTGCTCTTTACCCAGGATTCGGAAGGGAATCAAGTCATTAGGCACCGAGTGCGTCTCTGAGGGCTTGGTTCGAAATGTACCTTCAAATGATAGAGGAAGATGTTAGGGTGAGAGGGAGGCTTGGGAAAAAGCTGTCATTGAGCATTTTCTTTGGGAAAAAAGGGCAGGTGGTACCACTTGCTGAGGTGGAATGAGTGACATTGTGCCTCTCTCTGAGGAAGAGGCGACTAGTAAATTCCCAGAATGGTGAGCACTGAGGCAGGGCGATACTCCCCTCTCCGTACAGCCTGTTACCCTGCTTACACACCGTTACCGCCTCAGATGCCGCCTGGACGCTGCTCCTGTGCACGTGGATGTGGATGTGCACGTGCGTGTGCGCTCCAATTGTTGCCTGTGATCTCACCCACTCACCCCAAGCCTGGGACTGTTTTTCCTGCCGTCTTCTTGAGTGAGAAGGCAAATCTCCCAGACCCAGGGGCATGGGGGCAGGGAGATAGAGATATGTAGTTAGAATGATGGTAATTTTATTTTTTTTTGTGATAACTTTACAGCATTTTAGTCATATACTCAAAACATTTCTCCCTAAAAAAGCCTGAGCTATACAAACAAGCTACATGGAACTTGTCACTCTTTTGCAAGGTGAGAGAACTCCCTTTGTAAAGCTGTAACTCCAAATAAATGACTGTTTACAAAGCTGGCTCTGATGGTAATTAAAACATTACCAATATAATTTTTGAAAAAGCAACTTAATAGTGTATGTATGCTCTGTCATTGCCATGAATCTTCTACACAAATGATCCACCAGGTGGCAGTTTTCTGTGTTGCAGGTGTGACACCTAAGAGGCTTAGACAGCTGCTACAGGGCAACCTTGCAAGTTATAAAATGAAACTACTTTTAAGTTAGAAGAGGACAAGAGGCTCCTTAGGTAAGTTTTTAAAAGGAGGACCTGCTAAGGAAAGAGGGGGCGCCATGAGTCAATTAATGAAAGTTCATATATCTTAAAATTAACAGGAATCCTATACCCATGGAGAACACTGGGTGATCACAACTCAGAGATGGACACGGCAAATGCAGTTATCTCCAAATCCTCCTTTTAATGTCAGGTAGTGCTTCAGCCCACACACACAGGGTATATACCATAGAGAAAGGGACCTGAGGGCATCTGAGTCATGCATGGTGTGATAGGCCCAAACCGTGGCCCAAGGCAAAGGAGCAGTCAAGGGCCTAGAAGGATGGTATGCTCTTTCACCTCCCCACTTCTCTTTCCTACAAGGCTTAAGGGCTGTGGAAGAGAAAGCTTTTCTTCAGTCAGTGGAAGTGCTGAGGCCTCAGGGCCTTGGAGGGTAGGTTTGGTTGTACAGTATTACAAAATGCATTTAAGAAAAAGTCCAGGCCTCCCAGCAGAAGCCCATGTCAGCTGTTCCAGGGGCCTGACCTCTCCTCTAGGTGCTGGGGCAGGGAGAGGGTGATTGCTGGGCACTGGTGTTGGTTTATGATGGAGCAGCATAAGATTTTTTCCTGCCCTCTGAACAAGTACATAAAGCCTCCTCCCCTCAGCCCTGCTCTTCAGCAAGAAGTCAGAGTGAGCGATAACTGCACAGTGTCCGGTGAGACCAGTATGGGGTCTAATGCAGTGAAGTCATTCATTTAGGACCTAATTTCACACAAGGGTTAAGGAAAAACCAGAAACTTCTATCTCACCCTTTAGACTGATGAGACATGCCAACCTATACATTTATCTGTAACAAGGGTCTCAGTTCAAAACAGGCCTTAGCAGAAGCTAAGGGTTGAGTATCAGAAACAATTCAACTCTTCTCTTTCAGTACTAGCTTTCAGCAAGACTTGCAGAAGATTTCTAATTGAGAGGCAGAAACATCTGCAGTGAGGAAGGCAGCTATTGAAGGAATTCCAGGAGCATGAGACTGAGTTGCAGAGCTGAGTACTGTCAGTTTCCTTTTCTGCTGATGTCTTCTTCCTTCAGAGCAAACTTCCTCCTTAGGACTTCAGAGATAAGGATGGCAGGATCTTCCTCCTTCAGTAAACTCCGGCTCCTGGAGAGGGAATATGTTATAAAGTACTGACTCTGTCCCAGGCAGTGTTCTGTGTCTCTGATTATATTCATTATTTTCATTCAATCCTAATAATCCTGGGAGGCCGATGCTATTAGAACCCCTTCACAGGTAGGGACTGAAGCACAGGAAGATTATATTATTTGCCCAAAGTCATCACAAGTCACTCGTCCAGTAAATGGCGAATGTAGGATCCAAAACAAAGTAGCTGCTTAGAGATCATTTCTTAACTAGAATGCTTATTTTCCCTGAAATGGTTATAAAATGTGAGTAAAGTAAAAGACCATCAACAAGTTGTAGTTGGTCAGCAGTAGCTATGCTTCCGTCCCAGCTTCTGATCCTATCAAGTCAGCAGGGAAGTGACTAATGGCTCTTAGTTATTCTGATAGTTATTAATTCTCGGGAAGTGCTGAGGATTTCCTACTACCAGCTGTCAGATGTTTTTATAAGAGATCTAAAATTTGTAACAAAAATGTTCACATCATAAGGGATCCATTCACATGGGAACAAAACCAACTTACGCGTAGGTTCAAGTGACCTGATAACATCAAAGAGTATCCTAGATACCTGGAAAATGGTTGCTTGACGTCCTGGTACACTTAAAACAACTCATGAAGGTGTTTTACCAGCCATTTGGCTAGATGTAAGGGGCCAAGACTGATTACTAAACCTTTAAAGCAAAAACAAAGAAGGCCTTCAGTCTATCACATTTTATTTTGCTGATGGGGCTACTTTCTCATTCTTAGTATCAACCCAGCTCCTACTACCAAAGGAGCAAAGATTCTAGGACAGGAGTGGGAGCAGGGACTAAGATCTAAGATGGTGTAAGAGGAAACTAAGTTTGACAGTCAGACTTAAAAAATGTCCAGAAGGAAAAGGCAGAGGTAGCTCAAAAGTGGCAGCAGCTGAATTTGGAGATGTGGGAGAACTGCGGGTCAGTGTAACCAACCAGGCTAAGGCCAGGGAAGGAAGGTAAGAGTGACTTCCTTCAAAGCTAGACTAACAGGAAGCAATGACGGCATCACTGAGCCTTATCTGGCATTCTGAGGGAAATGGGGCCTTCCCTGAAACAGAAGCTTCAACTCACGAGAGACCTCACCTCCTCGCCCTCTGGATAGCATTTTTATCTGCAATAGCATGTACAGCTGCGCACCCTGGCCTCTGCTCTGGATGCCAAACTTATTTAAATGTTTCAATATCCAGGAACCTGCATTTTGGAGACACGCTGCAAGGTGTTCACTCCCTTTGGGAGCGCTAGGGCTCCTCTCATGGATAAGTTGTAAGGCAGGTATTTCCCACCTTCACATCCTCATTGGAAGCAGCAATCCATTCGTGGTAGTTCTGCTATAGTGAATCTAAAGTATATTTTTAACAAATTTGAGCAATTCTGAGGGCAGGCAGGTTTAAGAACTTCCTAAGAGTTTCAAAAGCCCTGTTCTCAAATCTGAATTCAGAATTGGTTTGCAAATGAGCTGCTGTACTTTAGATCTGACCACAGGAGACAAACATTACTAAGTTCCTTATCAGAATACTTACAGATCTTGGCTCTGTTTCATCCGGTGAAAATCCTTCAGGATGCCCATCATATCTGCAAAGCTGCTGGCTTTGGACAGAGACACACAGTCATCCTCTTCAGACGAGCTGCAGGTAGCTTTGTGTTCTGGTTTGCAACATTCTGGGCTGGCAGAACAAAGCAGGGGAACAGTTGGAAGCTCAGGGACCTCTACCTCGGTCTCCTCGGTGATGTCACTAATGACAAAGGAAGTTGTAGAGTGGAATGAGGATCCAAAACAAGGTAAGGGAGAAGAGACATTTGAACTTCCTGGAGATAAGAAATCTGGCGTTAATGAAGCCGAAGCTGAAAGAGAAAACAATAGGCATCGATGGACACTGGAGCTAGAATAGAGCATCATCTCTCTCCCCACAAGCACTGCCTACCAGTCACTTGTTTCCCAGGCCGACACCATGGCATCAGGAAAAGCCCAGGATACTATCTCTAAGGCTGTGAGGGTTCCTCCCCTACTGTCCTCTCAGAATCTCAAGAAGATATGGAAGCTCTGGGCTCTTACAGGATTCTGGGAGGCAGAAGACCCCACTGCACTACAGGCTATGGAGTGACAAGCCCGATTTAGACCAAAGTAACAACAACAAAACCAAGGACTGAATTTATCCTTTTCTCTAACTGGAGTGGTGCTTCTCTCTGTATTCTGTACAAAAATAAAATAGTGACGGTCTTCCTGGTTTCCCAACTTTTAACTGACTTTCCTCAATTTCTGAGTTTCTAAGAAACATTTTTCATAAATTCAGTTTGTCTCTTAGATACAAAGTAGAAAACAAATATAAATGGAAAATTTAAGTGCAATCCTTATAAATCTGCCACATGAGGGAATTCAGTACATGAAGACTTCAAAGGGCACACACAATTTTCCTGTGCTCTACCAGCTGGAAGGCTTGGGAGCTGTTATTTTGAGTCAAGAGGAACAAAAATGAGGTGGGAGAAGTAAGAATAAATTCTGAACATGGTGGGGAAGATCCACCAGTTGGTGTGTCATGCTGCTGGAAAGGCAGACTTCCATTTCCAGTGGTTCTGCCTTAAATGCAGACAGAAAGGTGGAGGATGCAGAGGTGGTCTCTGGTGAAAAGGACAAGGGAATGGAAGATAGGTACTTAAAGGAGGTCTCTTAGTAGTGGGCAATGCTTATTTCTCATAGTGAAAAGGAAAGCCATGGAAGACATGATCTTAAGACACTAGAAGTGCTGGTTTTTGTGGCCAAGGAAGGGTATCTGCCTGAGGTCACGAGTGAAGATTCTTTTCCTAACCAAACAAGTCCAGTCCAGATGGCTGACAGACCATCCAAGGAATGCTATAGGCTAGCTAGGCCGCAGGACCCTGAGCCTGAATGTCCTTGAATTAGGGACCATTATTTTTCTTACCCCTATTCTATGCAAAAGCCAGGGGAAAGGAACAGCCTTCTATATTCTGCCCCTGGTTTAGGGGCTCCTACCTGCATCAGCTGCTACTATTTTAGCAATTTGGCTGCGCAGGTGACTCAGCTCATCCTGCAGCTCTGTGGTGCGGCTTAAGGCTGGCAGGGCTGGCTTCTTCAAGGCCAGGAGCCTCTCCTCAGACCCTCGCAGGTTGGGCACTGAGGCATTGCGCTGCATGACAATCAGAGGGCTGGGCTTCCAGGTATGCCTCAGGGGGCGTGTATCACTTCTGGACCAGGGAGAGAAGTAAGTTAGTCATGGACAGCTAGATATTACACCCACCCTAAGATTCCTTCACCCACTCCTACCAGTGGACCACAGCCAGATTCTGCTACGAGCCCACAGCTCTTTCCTAGTGCCCCCAGCCTCTTGCAAGCACCCTCGTGGCTGCCTGCCATCTCATCTGGGAAGAGGCTCCCCATTCCTTAGCAGACCAACTATTGCCTCAGCTACCTGACCCGGGCATATGTCTCCTCTTCGTCTGCAGCAATCCAGGCGATGTCAGCCAGAGTAGGGACTGGGGGCACATCCCTCAGACACAGGTCAGAGATGTTGGGTAGAGTCTATAAGGAAGCAAAATTCAACATTTACTGAACTCGTGAGACAAACCATAAAATACATGGGGGAGCCCTGAATCCAGCGCTATCAGGAGGGTTTCCCAAAGAAAGGAGGGTTCCTGGTTGGCTAGAAGGCCAGAAGCAAGAGTTTGAGATAACAAATAGTTGAGCTTAGCTGGAACAGAGAGGATGAGGATATGATTGTGAGAGGTTGGAAAGTGGAAAGTGAAACAGGAGTTTTGGTTTTAAGACATAATGAGCCACTGGAATATTTTTTAAATGAGTAAGAATCAGATTTTAAATTTCAAAAGATTATTCTGGCTAGACAAAAAGAAATTAATGGTTTCACTCATGTGGAATATAATGAAGTGAAACAAACATACAAATCCTCCCCAAATTGCAGGACTTGGGACTGGTTATGGGGGGAGTTGGGAGAGGGAGAGGGAGAGAGAAAGGTGTCGGTAAGGGACACTGGAACTCTGGTGGTGGGTGTGGTATGAAATATAGACTGAGATGCAGTATCAGTAACCTAAAATGAATTTAGCATTGTGAAGAAATAGCATAATTTTAAAAAAGAAAAAAAATTATTCTGGCCATTGGGTAGAACCTGGATGGATGAGTGAAGAGACCAGTTTTAAGGCTACTGCATCCACCAAGCAAAACATGGTGGCTTCGAGCAGGGATGGGGCCTGTTTTATATATAATTTCATTGGAAAAATTCACTTTCATGTTAATTGTCTGTGGTTACTTTAATGCTACAACTGCCTGAGTAGTTTTAACAGAGACCATTATGACCCACAGCCTAAAATATTTACTCCGATCTTTTGTTAGACTAAAGGGGTCTTCAGTAAAACTGGCCAGAATTTATCTTTCAACAGAGCTGGCCCAGTCTTAAGAGGGTCTTGCCTTCTGGTTTTAAGAACACAGGTGCGAGGACACCGACAATCTGTTATTCAACAGGAAGTGTCGCCTGGCTAGCTCTTTACAACACTTTTATAGGCAATTGGGAACTAGACTATTAAAACCAACATTGTTTTAAACAAATTTGATCATTTTAATTTTTAGATTTAAATAGAATTACTACCTATACAGAAGGAATCATAATGAGATTACTTAAAATAGCCCCTTAATCCAAATGAACCACCCAGGAAAAGTGAGGCTGAGTGACACTATGTTACATGAAAAATTAGGTGATTCAATCATATGCTGCTTAATATTATAAACAACGGGCATCTGGAAAAAGATGGAAAACACCTGCACCAAACCACTGTTGTGTCATGACTATGTGATTATAGGTTGTTTTCCATAATTATTTTACAAGTAATCAGTTAAGAGTTCCTTAAACTTAAGGTAATTCATTCACAACAGAAATCCAGAAGTAAATTTCTTAAAATCTACTTATACATAAGTAAAATCCAGATGTTTCTGCTATAAGTTGTCTGGTAGGTGGATCAGGAATTGGTACCTCTGGCTTTTAGACATGGAACCTGAGTCTCACAGGAGTGAAATTACACTCCAGTACACAGAGGAGAATGTCCACTGACCCAGGCGCTACTGCTAAGGCGGGCCACCTGCTTTCCTCGATGAGCCGGGGTGCTCTGCGACTGGCAGTGAAATGAGGTAGCACAGTCAGTGCCTGGCATACGGTATGTCCTCATAAATGTTAGCTAGTGTAACACTACTCACACTCCCCTGCGCTGGGGGAGCCTGTGCACCTGGGCTGTCTTCCCAGCAGCATCTGACCAAAAGACTAGTGAGGTTACAGCCAAGTGTGGGGGCTCCCTATATTGAATTCATCACACCAGCTGTGCTTCCCTTGTTTCGGATGCTTGAGGCAGCTAAGGCCATGTCCTGAACATGGCCTTGAGGCCATTCTGGATAACCCACAATTTAGGTCATGGGTTAGCCCCTCTAGCTCACATACTATCAACCCCGCTCCTAATTCCAACTCTGGGACCAGCTCGACTCCAGATGCAGCTCCTCCACAGATGGCCTCAGCATCTGACATACAAGCTCAGCTCCTTCATTTGTTTCCACTTGGGTCTGTATCTTTTCAGGCATGTATTTACATCTCCTCTCTGCAGGCAGAAAGCTCTGAAGTATTTCCTTTGTGTCCCAGCTCCCCCTAAATGTACATACCTTAAGCATTTAGCCTACAGCTGGTACTTAACCGTTAGTTCTTGAAGGCAGCTGGGACTAAAACACAGCTTTCTATTGCAGAAGGGGGTCTCAGAGACCTAGATCAGGAAAGAATATCTGCCATAGAGTGGATGCTAATAGCCCCTAACAGAGAGGTTTAAGACTGAAGCAGCCCAGTAAAAGAGTGGCTAAACTTGGCCAGAAAATAGAGGATGGGCCTCAGGGAAACACTGGAAATAGGTGGCTAAGTGGCCAAGTCTTGGGGCTGGTGCAGAAAAGCAGAGTTTAACTCAGAGTCACACAAAGCACTCACTGCCAGGGTTGTAGGCAAATAACTGGGCAGACATGGCTAGTGTGGAGATCTGGTATGTTAAGCACGTTTGCTCTGATAAACTGGATTTTTTGAGTCTGATGAAATCTGAATCACTTAGCAGAGGCATCAAAGATGCAAAATTATTAATTTATGAGCAAACTGGAAGTCTGATTTTTTGTGGTTTTGTGTTTGTGTGCAATCAGGAAGTCATAGTGACCAGGTTCCATAATAAATATTTTTTGGCAAAATGACAAAGTGATCAGGAAAGCAACCTGCCTTGGCACTGCGAAGGAACCTAAGGCACAGAAGCAGTGCCACCCTTCCATACTCTCGGAACCTCCACTCTCCCTCCCTCCCTCCCTCCCAACACACTCACCTCAAAGGATGCCCGGGGACATGGCTTCAGGGGCAGGTTGGTCCCAATTCTTCTCACTACACTTCGAGCAGCCCCATGAGGCTTGTTTTGCCAGATTGGGATGGTCTAGAAAGGGAGAGACAGAACACTCACCACGTCAGAGATGAGTCTAGCTACTGTCTCCAGCTCCCCGCTCTCCTATTTAGCAGGGAGACTTAGTTCCCTAATCTCAGTGGCTGGTACCCTGTATAAGTCAAGTCTCAATTATGAGTGAGGGTAGGCTCCCCAGTCACCAGCCTTCACCTTGGTCAGTCACCTATGGGGGGACCCCTGCTGCCGCCATGGCACAATGTGGAGAGGGTCCAGTGAAAGGGTGAGGCATTAACTGGGTATGGGGGGCAACAAGGCATCCCTTCCTTCTGTCTGCACAGGAAGGCAGAAACACTGATTCCTTAGTCCCAGTCCTCTAGATCACAGTTGGCCCTGCCTCGGGGAGGGGATGTAAAAGTAGCCTCCCTCCAATTCCAGGCCTCCAGGGAAAAGGAAGAATTGACTTAAGAAGTCTCAGAACTTTCGCAGGTCGAGTGCTCAACCCACCCCACTGCACCCCACCCCGGCAGTGCCCCTTACCACATTGGCTTCCATTCCCGATATTTCAGCCAGCTCCTGCGCTGGGAGGACGAGGCAGCCACAGGGCAGCTTTGGGGGTTCGGGGATGCGGGAGGCGTGACTCCTTCATATCAGGCCATCTTAAGGAACACCAGACTTCTCTTCCTATGAGACAGCCCCCACAGTGGGTATTCAAAGGCTGCAACACAAGTCCTATAAAACCAAGCCCTGCAGAGCCACGACTAACGCCAAGGTCCCTCTGACATACCACGGGGAACCAGCCCAGTGGCTGCCCTCAGCCAACAACCCAGACCCTTAAAGGTTTTGTTCCAGGCTCGATACATGAGCTTGACCAACCTGGGGAACTTTCCTGGGCCCTTAGGTTTTCTGAAGCAGAACTTCTAAAGACGGACAATTTGGTAGCTAAAGGTTCATGGAAAAGCCAAACTGCAGGTGCCATCCAAGCCCGGCATTGTGCTTGGAGATGTAAAAGCCCAGTACGTGCCGCCCCACCCGCAAGAGAGAAAATAGACACCAGAGTGAATAGCCAATCTGTCTACAGAGCTACAGGGAAGAGTCAAAAGTTTTTATCCTGGCCCAGCCACCTGCTGGCTTTACCTTCAGACAAGTCACTTAACTTTGCTGAGTTGGTAAGATGAGCTGCTACTATAGATTCTCTTAAGGGGTCAATCAGTAAAAGGATTTCTAAGTGCTGAATGAACTTAAAACATAACACAGGTGGGAGGGGTCACTCCCGACTGGTTCATCACAGCTGCTCTTGCTGTGCACAGATGCAGTCAGTAAGCTCCGTCATTCCCTTGTTCATGAAAATTAACAATACCCACTTGTGCCAGGTCCTGTGCTGGGCACTGTAAGGGTTATGGGAGGGGCAAGACAGCCATGCTCTCACGGAACTCACTAGAAGAGAGAGGACCTGATTGCATCATTCTAGCAGAGGCTGGACATCATTAAGACAGGCACACTAGGTAGGCACACGCGATGAGTTCAGAGGCGTGTAAAGGAAGAAAGCAGCAGCACAGGTGTGGGGCTAGAAGGTGAGAAGTAAAGAGCTGAGTATAAGGCAGCAAAGGTAGACTGGGGGTCACGAGGGCTGGGGATGTCTAAGTCACCGGGGAGTTACGGACAGGCTCTGACTACAGGATGGACAGGGCTGAAACAGCGGTCTGGACACTTGCTGGAGGGTGTTTCTTCCACCTCTGGGACAGGAAGTATCGCTACCTTCGATGGGGGCATGGAGAGAAAGGGCCTTGTGTAAGGTCACTCGGTCATGCCAGCACTCAAGTTGGTTCAGATCCTGCTTCCTGCATGGGGTCAACGTAGCACAGCTGAAATCTGTTATCAGAGACCCTCTGTGTGCAGGCTCTGTGCTGAATGTCGGTGCTGCTGCAAGTTCCACCCAACAGCGATTCTCGTTTTGGTTACTGTAGCTACTTCCTCTTCATACTCAGTTGGGCCTAATCCTCACAGGACAGCCAGAGGGATCTGTCTAGGGCACTTGGCTAACCATATCACTCACAGGGAATACCCTGGCCTGCTCGCAGCAGCCCAGCAAGACCTGGGGGACGTCCTGCGTCAGGCCCAACCCCGTCTTCCTCTGCCCTCTAGACGGAACCCCACAGCCCAACGCTTGTCCTGTTTGGCTCCTGCATCTGTCACAGCTACTCCCCGGCTCTCCAGGACTCGTCTTATTTCAGCACCGGCCCTTGTCCAGTTTCCTCTGCTTGAAATACCAGCATCCCCTTCGTCAAGCTCACTGGTAATCACTTCAGTCGGCTGAGCATCTCCTCTCCTCCCCCGGCAGGTCGGGCCTTCACGTCCACAAGCACCCGCACTTCCTTCGGCGCCCTCACAGCCAGAATCGGGGCACTGTAACGTGCTGGTTTCCCAAAGGGCACAGCAGCAATTAAACGGAAGAGGCGCTGATTCAGCCTTCAGCCCCCACCCGCAGGTGTCACGGGCTGGGAGAAGCCGCCCCCCACCCCCAGCCCGCTGGCGGCCCGGGTCGGCCTTACCCGCGCTGCGCTCGCACAGCCGGTCTCGAGGCTGCAGTCGTCCAGTTTCCCTACGGTCTCCCGCAGCAGCCGCGGGGCTCCCCCGGAGCGGGGCCCGGCCGCATCGCCCCCGGGCGCCCCACGGAGGCCGCGCCTCCGCCAACTTTGCGCGCGGACAGCAGTCAGCCCGCGCGGGCTCCGAGCAGCTGCGCCGCGGGAGCAGCTCCGGGACCTTGCCCGGGACACGCCTCCCCTCCCCCGCACCGGCCCAACCCGACGGGGTCAAGGTCGGCCAAGTTCTCGCGGCCGGTCCGGGCGGCCCTCCGACCCACAGGCCCGGCGACAGGTCCTCACAAGAAACCGGGAGGCGGCCCGGCCTGGCGATCAGAGGCCGAACCCAGAAGCCTCTGGGGCAGCCCGTTACCGTTTGCCGGTGACTCGGGCGAGCAATTACCCCTCGGGACTCAGTTTCCCCGGGGCCCAAAGAGGCAGACAGCACCCGCTCCCGCGAGAACTGGCGCGGGAACAGAAGCCGTGGGCTCCGCACAGCGTTTGGCACCAGGCCGCGACGACTGCCGGGCCGGACGCTGCGCCCCAGCCTCCGGGACAGCTCGTACCCACTCTCACCTCAGACTCCGGCTCCGGGCTCGCGTACCTCACGGCCCCTCCTACCACGGCGGGCCGCCCAGCCTCAGCGGCGCTCACTTCCGCTGACCCGCCCCCCGGAAGCGATCCTTTGCAGCTGCGCACCGAGCCACGCCCCCGCGCGCCCTCTGGAGGCGGGTCCGGTGGGCGGGGCGAGCCCAGCTCGGCGCGGGCGGGCGTCGGCACGTACTGATCCCGGGGGCGGGGTGGGGGGACGCCCATCTCTCGAGTCCTTGGGAAGAGCGGAAGGCGCTTGAATTCGGAGGCCGGGTTGCCGGTAGCTCCGGCTGGTTCCCGACTGCCTGCTGCTCTTCCCGCCTGGTCCCCATCTGACTTCTGGAAGCCCAGGCTTGGCCCCCAAATTGTGCGGTGTCTGCCGTATCCACCCTACGTACTGTAGACTTAAGATCTGGCGTTCAAGGTCCTCCGACCTACTACTTGCCTTGCCTCATTTCCAGGCTGATCCTATTTCCTTGAGACAAAAACTTTATTGGGAAGGTAAATGGGAGGAGGTATGCGCTGGTGACCTAGGGAAGGGGAGGAGGCGGAGCTGTCTGAGCGGAGCAGTCGGACCGGACCGCAGCAAGTACTTAGATTAAGGAAAAGTGGTCCAGAAGGACTTAACTCCAGTTCTGGCAAGGAATTTTGGCACCTTAGGTGAAAACCAAATTTAGCCCCCCCGCCATAAGTCCCGTTCTAAATGTCCTGCCTGTAACACATGCCACTTTAGCCATCTCAGTGTCAGAAATGCCCAATAACCCCGACAGTGCCAGAGATAACCCCCATAGTACTTACCTGCAGCTGGACCATACGGGGCTGTTCTGCTCCCTTTGAAGAAACAGGCGCATGGGGCAGGGGCGGGGTCATGGGGGTAGTGATCCTTTTCCTGCTGGGCCCCCTTTTCCTCACAGGGGGGCAGAAAGAACAGTACCAGGAAGGGCCATCCTTAACTTGGGACAAAAGGGGCAGCTGCTTTTGGGCCCCTTCGATAGACTGGGCCTGGGGCAACCCCCTTTTAACCCACATTAAAGATGACCCTGGTTTATTAAAAATAGGACAAAATTACATTTAGATTAAAACGACAGGATCGTTGGGAAATGTGAAAAGGGGTCCTGTCCCATTAAAATGGCACATGTGGTCTCAGCCTGCTCATCTCATCACAGTTCATGCTGCCCAGCCAAGTCCCTGCAGTCTCTCCCCTCTGCCTCTGGCCCTCCAGTGCTTTGTAGTGTTCTTTTTAGCCTTTATGTATCTCACACAAGTGAGTTGATCAGAGGGGTGGATTGATGGGCAAGATCCCAAAGGCATTGGGAAAGAGCCCCACATTCCTTTGAGGCTCACTCACAAATGTTTTCTTTACGCTCAGCCCCTCACTGGCTTGGTCTTCAGGACACGCAGGCCTGGGTCACATTCCTTCTTCCGCCTGCAGGACAGTGACTGTGCCTGGCTCCCAGCTGCAGTTCTTTGCTTTCCACAGCTCTGACTGGCAGGCTGGCTTCCTGGGCCGACAGCCTGTGCAGTCACACATGCCCTCGTGCTCAGAACTGTGTTTGCTTTAAATATTCTGCTAACAAATTTTGAACAAGGGCCCTGCGCTTTCACTTTGCACTGGACTCTCCGAATTGTGTAGCTGGTCCTGGCCAGCTGAGTTAGAGATGAGCCGCCCTTCTCCCCACCACATCATCTGATGAAGTTTGACTTTCAGGTCAAGTCTCTTTCCAGAAGGCAAGTTGTTGCTTTCAGCATGGCTTCCCTCTGCTGGCCAGTGGCAGATGTGGCAAACCCACCCTGCTCTTTCTTGGGTGCGGTAGATGCTGTCCTGGTGCCCCATCCAGGGCCCCTTGACCCTTCCAGTGAATCCATCTTTCAGCTGCTGTGTTGGCTGTTCATAGCTGCCCCTTAGCAGGACAGTGCCCCTGCAGGAGGGACAATGGCGCTCTTAACCTGGGATATTACTCTACCAACCCTATACCCGGTTGGCAGTAACTGACTGATAGAGGACCAAAGGTCACTGTTTGCTCCAGGGCCCTCCCTCTGTGATGAAGCCAGGGCTCGGCTTTGAGGCTCCCCCTGCTCAGGGTGGCCTTTTCCCCATTCTGCTTCACTCCTTCTCCTGTAGGTTTTTCCTGAAGTGCATGACTTCAGGGAAAAAAAAAAAAAAAAAAAAAAGACCTGCCTGCCTATTTCGGGCTCCAAGACAATGGGTTTAACTTCAGAATCTTTCTCCACAGAGCACTAGATTCTAGAAATACTAAGTTCTACTACCAGGTCTATTTAAGGCACTTGAACCCTCTGGTGACAGATAAGAGTCTACAAAGGCGTTGAGCCACACTCCCTTGCCCATCTGCCAAGCCAGTGCCAACAGAGGCATCAGACCCAGGAGGACAGACTGAACAGCATCCCACTCAAAGGAAAAGCACTTAGGACCACCCTAGTCTCTCCAATTTTATTATAAGACATGTTGGGGCAGGGGAGGGAAGTGGCGGAGGGGTGACGGGAGGGCTGCTGGGTCTCCCCCACCACCAGGCACACTGACTGCCTCCCGTGGCGATACAGAGAAAGCCCAGCCAGTGCCTCACACGGCATGAGGCGGGCACGAGGGCAGAGCCTGTGGGGTGGGGAGACGGAGTCTCTCCTGATGCTGAGTGGCTCGTGGACGGGCCACGGCCATGGATGGATGGCTTAGGTGTCCCCTCTCCGTCGGGCATGGCAGCACTGCCTCCCAGGACACCCAGAACCTGGCCGGACTGCAGGCTGAGGACTCATTCCAGCTGGAGATCAGCGCACACAGGCAGGGGAGAGAAGCGGGGTGCACCACAGAATGCAACTCCCAATCTAGACACCGGCTGACTCTCAATTCTACCTGAGAGACCTTGGGCAAGTCCCTTCCCTGGACTTGCTGCTTTATCTGCGAAAAGGGAAGAGTCGATTTTCACCTCACAGGTTGTGAGGATTCAGTGAGAAGACATGCCACCTTAACAAAGTGCCTCGTTGGGCGAAGGCTCTTGGTAACTGGCTGCTATGTTATTCTTGATACAAAACTGAGAACCGGACTGGAAGGCTCAGCAGGAATACGCCAAGGGCAGAAGAGGGACATGGCAAACATGGCAACGGGAGGCCTGGGAGTGCATCTTCCTCTCCGGGTCGAGACGAAGGCCCTGGTTGGGTGTGGGGAGCGGGGCAGGCCTGGCTCCAAGGCCTTCATGAAAGCCCTTGGGCTCCTCGTGGACCTGAGTGAGGGAGGACAAGGAAAAGGGTCAGGGGCACAGGGATCCTGAGGGCTTTTTTAAAAACTGGAAGTGAAGGAAGAGAAGGAGTTATCTTCCCATAGGTGCAACTGCAAAGACATCAAGCTGAGTCCCCCTAGGATTTTGGATCCAGCCATCATGGGGCAGCTGCTGGGAGATGCCATCCTCTATTCTTTCTCCTCAGCATTGGGGTTATCAAAAATACCTACAAACTGTGAGAAAGTTCATGTAAAAACACGTTCTGCATGTATAAAACGAGACTGGCCGTGGCCCATGGCTCCAGTGTGAACCCAGGCCTCACGAGTGGCCCAGGAGTCAATGCCACAGTGAGGCGAGCTTCTGGGCCACCCTGCGGCGGGCAGCATGGCTCTCGGGAGGCTGTTCCGAGCCTGGGCTGCACTTCTGTGGAGCAGAGGGTGAGGGAGTTGTCGGTCCGCTGCTCCCGCAGCTCTGCTCTGAGCCTGTGCTGAGGGCTGGGGGGCGCTTGCACTCTGCCACCAGGGCTGCTCAGTGAGCCCCCTTGCTCAGACAGCTGGCCTCTAGCAAGTTCTGAAACAGATGTTCGGGTCCGTCATTAGGTCAGATTAAATGGTCTGGGAGCAGTAGGAGACAGCATGATTGCCCAGAGCCCCCAGAAGTCTGTGGCCAGTGGAGACCGACCCAGCTGGGGACACTAGGATAGGAGGGCAGTGAGGGCTGTGGCCAAGAAGAGGGCTCTAGACAAGCAGGAGTGTGTTCCTGGCAGCTACCCAGCCCTGCCCCGCCTTGCCCCCTGGCTCCTCCGTGTTTCTTTTGGGAGGGAGGCGAGCAGAGAGAGGGGTGGCCCTGTCTTCCTAGCACCCACTCTTACATATTTCTTTACCCCACAGGTCCTAGACTAAGTGCCAGAGTGGGTTAGGTCCAGGGAGATGAGTGGTCCTGTTTGGGGGTCACATTTGGGTGTCAGGTGGGTAGTAGAAGGCCAGTGGTAGAAACCGGAGCTAGAGGTTCATTTGCTCTTCGTCCCAGGGACCCCATTGGCTTATCCCCCATTGCTGGGCAGTCAGGATGGCCACCCTTGGTTGACCTCCGCTCTCACAGGCAGCCAGAAGTGGCGGGCATGCGAGTGTCTGAAGTTTGAAACGTGAGGACCCCTGGCTCTGGGTGGCGGGGCGGGTGCCAGCACTGGACGCAGCCTCTCCAGGCCCCAGGCAGGCCTCTAGGGCCGGAGGAGAGGCAGGCCGCGCTGGAGACCCTCCCTCAGGAACTGCATGTAGGTGGCCGTGGACGGGTCTTCAAAGGTGGATGAGAAGCTGAAGACGTGGCTCTCGACATCCTCGGGCTTCATGGAGGTGATGTCCAAGAAGTAGTTGGCGTTGATGTGGTGGACCTGGGGGTGGGGCCAGGTGAGGCGTGGGGCCACCCAGGCTCAGCGCCCCCTGCTGTCTGCTCATGGTCGCCCTCCCAGGCGAGCATGCTGGCACTGGGACACTGCCGCCTGCCCCTCCTCTGCCCACCAGGGTCCTTTGACTACAGTGCTCTTCCACAGCGAACGCCTTTCCACATCACCTTTCACCTGTTCCCCGCCCGTGTGGCCCTCCTTCCTCTGCTCCTGCGACCCCTGAACGCCACCCTCCCTCGTGTCAAAGTGCCTACGCACTCATGGGCCTGTCTCCCTGCCTGCTTCTTGCTGCAGACAGAGAGCTCCTCAGGGGAGGTGCCTGCCAACCAACCAAGTGCTGTCTGCCGGCTCCGGACCCCAGGGCGCTGTGGGGCCAGGGCACTGCCTGCCCTTGGCTCCACCTCCACGGCCCCTGTGAATGTGTGTGAGCTGGCTGGTGGGCTTTCCTCCCTGTTCTCAGCACCTCCAGGGCCAGCTCGCACCAGCCTGAGCTGGGGCCAGCGGGTGTCCCCTTCCTCACCACCAACCCTCACCAGTCCCTCCAGGCCGGCTGAGCTCTTGCTCCTGCACTCTCCACCGGAGATCCTGGGGGAGCTGCCTGCCCCCTGCAGCCCTCAGTCCTACAGGCCATCCCTTAAAGGGACAGCCTTAGCGGAGGGAGAGATGCGGGGGGCCCACAGGCAGGCCGGGTTCAGAACCAGCGGCACGTCCTCACTGCACAATTTTCGCCAAGTGTCTGAACCTTTCTGAACCTGAGTTTTCTTCATAAAACAGGCATTTGTGAGCACCTATCCCCTAAAGTAGCAAGGTCCACTGATAGGACGATGTGCGAGAGCTAGGAGCGGGGTCTGGGGAGAGGTAGGGTCCTTTCCTCCTTCCATCCCAGGATTCTTCCCTTCCAGGCCACGTTGGGTCCACCCTGTGCTAGACTGCCCATTGCGGCCGGTTCCCAAAGTGCTAGTGAGGTTTCCCTTTTCTCAGGAGCCGCCCAACACTTGCATGAGGCAGACAGGTGGGCCTCATGATCTCGACTGTTTGCGGGGATACTGAAGTGCAGGCTGGCTAGGAGACCAGCCTGGGAGCGGGAGAGCTGGACCTGAGGCCTGATGAAGCCTGCAAGCCTGTGCCCCTTGCTTGCTGCTCCTTCTGTCCCAGGTGCCTGGCCCGGGTGGGTCCCGCTGGTGGGGGCTGCCTACCACAGTGCCGTTGGGTAGACAGATCATCATCTCCACGGGGAAGCTGTACTTCTCCAGGTGCAGGCCTGCCAGCTCCTTGTGGGATGGGATCTCCTGGTTGTGCTGTGGGCACAGTTGGGCACAATCCTGATGCCTCAGCTCTAGCACTGTCCCGGGGCCTCCCAGGCGGCTAGTCCCACCCACCTGCCACTCACCTGCAAGTCTTCCAGCTCCTTCACCAGGGACCAGGTGTTGATGAAGCTTTCGTTGAGGAGGGCGAGGATGGGCGAACTTTCCAGGACGGTCTCCCGGAGAGTTCGCCCTGAACCTGTTCAAAGAGACAAGACCAGAAGAATGAGGCACCCAACATGTCTTACCGGAGTTTACAGGACAGTCTGTACTCCCAATGAAATAACATTCAAAGACCCTGCCACAGAGCAGGTGCCGAATAAACAGCAGCCGTCATTAGCATCAGTAACATACTGGGCTGAGATTGGGGTGGAAGGTCTACCTGGTCCAGGGACTGGTGGACAGTGGCGGTGATCCACTAAACTCTGTACCCCAGGGCCTTTGCACAGACTGTTCCTCTACCTGGAACATACTTCTTCCTGTCACTTGACAAACTCCTACTCATCCTTTATAAAGTCTCAACTTAAATGTCACTTCCCTGAGAGCCCTTCCTGGACCCCCCAGTTATACACTCTTGTGCCTTACTCTACCCACACGTGCTTATTCATTGTCTTCCTTCTGCACATACTGTTTGCTCCGAGTGCAGAATCAGAATCACTTCTGATGGCCTCAGCGCGGGACACCAGCACCTGGCCTATGGCCTGGCCCAGGAAGTCTCCTGACTCCTGATTGACTGCCTGAGGACAGGGGTGTGGCTTTGCCCAATCCTGTGCTCACCGCCTCCAGGAGCTTTCTCCCAGTCTAGCACATTATCCCAGGCATTCAGTCCACTTTCTGTGTGAGTGAGTGAAAGGAAGCCCAGCCTCCGGCACTGTTGTCTCTCCCCAAGTGCAGTACCTCACGAGCACAAGGCTCCTTCATGTCCATTTTCACAACTCTGAGGTCGTGTTACCGTGCTTTTCTTCTTGGGAGAACTGAGGCTCTGGGGGCAGTCCCTTGGCCAAGGACTTGCAATTGAAAGCGACTGAGCTAGGGTATTTCTGCTGTGTCCCCAAGCCCTCACCTGCACCCCTGTCCCACACAGTCCTGAGTCTCTCACGTTCCGATGGGAGAAGCCCATTGGTTTCAGGGCCTTCTGCACCCCATGGGGGGTGAGTCTCCCCCATTCTCCTCTTGGATTGGCAGGGTCTCTCTCACCTCAGCAAGACTGGTCGTCCAGGGCCCCCCACAGCAAGATCGAGTGCACCAGCTTGTTCTTGGCCTGGGCTTGGTCAAAGGCCTCGGTGAATGGCAGGTAAGTGACCTGGGCCGAGTGAGACAGAGAGAAGCTAGTGTGTGTGATCAGGGTCCTGTTCAGGGGCTGAGTGTGCAGTGTGCATATGCGTGGCTATTTGTGTGCGTGCGTGTGTGTGTGTGGTGTGTGTGTGGGCACTGTGTATGAATGTGTGTGTAGTGTGAGCATATATGTGTGTGTGTAGTGTGTATGTGTGTGTATGGATGAATGTGTGTGGGCACTGTGTGTAGTGTGAGGATGTGTGTGTGCGTGTGTGTGTGCGTGCATGTGTCTGTGAATGAGTGTGTGTGTGAGGGGGGAGCCAGGCAGGCAGGCACCCTCAGCAGCAAGCCCCGCAGAGCGCAGTGCCTGTATCTGCCTGCACTGCTGTGGCTCCCAGCTGCTGACCCTGCCATCCCCGCTGGCCAACCTCACCTTCTTGAAGGGGTACATGGCCACCTCGAGGCGCCGGGCAGCCTCCTCCTGGCTCAGCTCCTGCTGCCACTTGATCTCCTCAAACACAAACTGGAGGGGCTCCCCTGAGGGTGGGTGGCTGTCGATCACACTGCCGTCCTCATCCAGGATGACAGAGGGCACCGAGGGGCCCATGGCCTCCAGCTCCATCTGGGCCAGAGGTCAGTGAGGGATGGCATCAGTGAGGGCTGTCCCAGGGGGAGCATGTGTCCTCAGGGGGCCGGAGAGCCCCTCAAAGACATCCAGCTGCTTCAGGGAGTGGAGACTGAGGCCCAGGGAGGAGGAGGGTGCCGGTCAAGGGGACGCAGTGTGTCGGGGCAGAGCCAGTGTCCTGCCGGGGCTCCTCCCACTGCATGAAGCCTCCCGAGGACCATGGCAGCTGCGGTACTGTGTGTAGGGACAGGCAGCTTCCCAGAAGCCTGCTCTGGGGCAGCTGGCCTCGGCCTGGCTCTTTGCCCTGGATCCCTTGCTCTTGCCAGCAGGGCCCTGCCTTCCTACCTGGTCGGGACCGCCGCGTGCTTACCTGGGGAATGTAGCCGATGTCCACTTCCATGTTGCCGCCCTCGCTGGCCCCATACAGCCACTCCATGTCCACGTTCAGGGACCTGAGAACAGGTGAGAGGGCAGCCGGGGCAGGCCACTCCCAGTGAGACCCGTCAACCTCTGTCAAGCTCTATCTCATGGAAAGCGCATCACTGACCCTATTTTACAGATGAAGACGCTGAGGCTTGGCAAGGTGAACTCAAGCTGTCAGCTTGGGCTCTTTTGTGTCCCCAGGATATTTCCCAAGGCATGGCAACCGCATTGCCCTTCACCAGCCCAGCCTTTACTGTTCACAGAGGGCTTTCACATCCGCGTACCCAGGAGACCAGCAGTGTCGCCCCAGGACACAGAGGCGGGCAGGAGTGAAAACCCAGCTGTGCCCACTGCCCTGCTCTCTCCAGCTGGGAGACTGGCCCGGTCATGTGCCATCTTCAGATCTGCCGTATGGGGGCGCCCCAAGACAGACAGCTAACCAACCAGGGTGCAGTCATGGGCCTGGTCAGCTGGGTCGCCTCAGCAGGGCCAGCAGTCCCTGTAGCCTGTTCCTGGGGCCAGTCACTTGTGCTATCATTTTGTTTCATCCTGTCCAGGACCCCTCACCTTCAACCCTGGGGTGGAGACTGGGGTGCTTGCTTGCTGAGGGGAAGGAGGTAGCAAAGAGCAGTCCTTCCTTGTTCCCCTGTGGCCAGGAAGCCCCTCCTGCTCTTGGGGGCATCCTTCTCTTCCCAACCCTTTCCTCACTCCTGCCCAGAAGATAGCCTTCTATCTAGCAGATGAAGCGCTCCCAGACCAGGTCTTGTCTCTGTACAGTCACTTTGGCCACCAAGTCCACTCTCTGTCAGCAAGGAACCTGGAAGGACATGAGACCGGGCCCTTGGATCTCCCACCCCGGCAGGAAGCTGACCCTGCGCAGCGCGGGCGGCAGTGGTTCCAGAACATACCCTGGCCCTCCAGACTGCTGGAGTAGCTGCTAGCCTGGATGGCCTGCTCTCAGGTCTCCGCCTGTGCTGTTCCCTCTGCCTGGCTGAATCTTCCTCTCCCCAGGTCTGTGGAGATGTCCCTTCCTTGGGAAGGCGTCCTGAACCCTGACCCGGCAGTCTCTGCCGCCAGCTGGCCTCTCCAGGAGGCACAAACGGGCTGTGTCTGGGTCTGGCGGAGGGTGCCAGCAACACAGGGTGGGAGGCTCCGGCTTCAGGGAGAGTCTGCTGGCTGCGGTGGGCCCGGGTGCCGCACCTGCAGGCCAGGCCTCCCAGCACCTGGCAGATGATGGACTGACACCCCTTGTCCCTGCCTCAAGCTACCTCCTCCTGGGCCAGCTCCCGACCTTGCCCCAAGGGAGGTGGCTCTGGGGCGCACAGACAAGGGCAGAGACCGAGGGGGCTCTGGGCCCCTGCTAGAGCTCCTGGACATGGGATGGTGGGGCAAATCGTAGCAGGATGCCCGGCGGCCGAGGCTCCCACCTGTGGTTGGGCACGAAGAGCTGGAAGTCGCGGACATGGGTGGCATCTTTGGAGAGGACGATGTGGCCGGTGAACTGGCCAGGGGAGAACCAGAAGGGGAAGTTGGGTGGTTCACTGAGCTGGAACTCGGCGTGGATCCTGGGAAGAAGTGGTCCAGTTGGGGGCTGGCCTCCGGGCTGCGGAGCAGGAGTCTCCGGCCCTTCCCCTCCACCCCAATTCTGCCCCCAAGCCTGGGAACCCTGGCCAGACTCTTCTGTGGGGCAGGGAGAAGCAAGAGGCCCGCCCTGCGCTGCCGACCCTTCAGGGCCCAGCTCATGTGCTGCCTTCTCTGCAGGCCCCGCCCGACTCGGAGCTCTCAGGCCTCTGGAGGGTGCGACCTGGCATCCCAGCTGGTCTACAATCCCTTGCGGGTGATGACACCGGCCCACGTGAAGCTCGGGCTGTACCCTTTCTCTCCCTCCTAGGAGAACATCACACCGTGACCCACAGGCGAGGAAACCGAGGCCCAGAAAGCTGAAGCTGACCGCCAAGTCCACAGGGTGGTCAGGGTTCCGGCCCGGCGCTCCCGGTGCTGTGCCCTCCTGTCTGCCGCGCCTCAGGCCCTGTGGGCGGCCAGGCTGGGGCTGTGAGGGCGACCTACCGGAACACCACAGTGTAGTAGAAGTCGCTGATGGCGCTCAGGCAGGCCACAGCCCCCTGAGGGGCGAAGCGAGTCTTCACAAAGGGCCGTGGATGGAACATGCTCAGGAGCCGGTGGATGATGACCTGGGGGGGCAGGAAGGCCCCATATTGGCTTGCTGGGCCCTCCTGAGCCCAGTGCCCTCAGGGGAGGGTCCCTGAGGCACCTGCAGGCCCCAGGCCCAGGCAGCGGGGGTGGGTCCAAAAGGACAGGGGAGGCAGGCCTGGCAGGGGGTGTCCAGGAGCAGGGGGAGGGTCGGGCCGGGGCCAACTCACGTGGGTGGCCCTCACCTCCTTGCCCTTGGGTGGTGGTGGGTAGAAGCGGTTGTTGGACAGGTAGCCGGTGAAGATGCTCAGCTCGCTGGGGATGATCCACCAGGGCTCCCCCAGCGTAGCCTGGCCCTGTGGGGGAAGGAAGGCCCGGAAGTGGCGGGCAGCAAACGCAGCGCTGGGCAGGGCGGCGGTCGTCCAGTTGTGGAGGCAGGACAGGGTCAGGAGCGAGACCTGGGCAAAAGAAGGGAAAAGCCGAAGCTGTGAGCATGGAAGACACTGCCCTTGGGTGGGTGGTCTCTGTCGAGCCCCAAGCCAGCTCACAGTTGAGGGAGCAGAGGGATACGAACAGGTTCCTGCCCAGGAACAGCCACTGGCCTGGCTGGAACCCACTGGGGTCAAAGCTCATCTTACCCCCCCAACCTCGACGGCCCACTCGGGTCCATTGCTGAATGGAGCAGCTCATGTGAGGGGCTGACGGAGCTGGAGGAGCCTAGACTCTCCTAGGAAGCGGGGAAGGGGGCTCTGCAGGGTCGCACAGCCTTGTCCCTCTGTCGTTGACCCCGGGTCAGACAGCCCCAGCCTCACAGAGCTGACAGCCAACAGACAGTGCAGCTCCCGCAGGCCTGGACTTCCTCACCCGCCTGCGCGCCCACGACCACATTTCCTCTGCAAGCCTCCCCTGCGCCGGTGTCCACTGGCCAGGCCAGAGTTTGGGCTTGGAGACAAGTCTGAACCGGAGGCAGTAATTGCCTTTCCAGTGAAAGTTCTAAGGTCAAGAGCAGGATGAAAGCACAGAGAAGGGGCAGAAGCCCCCACGCCCGGGTGCCCTGCTTCAAGGACAGCCTGCGCCATGCTGGCTGGGCCCAGGCAGAAGGTACCTCGCGTCTGTCCGACGAGCTGAGGGCTGGGCCCATGCAGGCTGGTCGCACAGCCCTGGGCACGGGGCGGACATGCAGGTCCTCTGCCTGCTGTAATGCTCCCTGCGTTCTGTGCTACAGGCAAGGTGCTGTCCTGAGGCAGCTGCTACCACGGCAGGCAGTGCCTGGCACCCTGGGGGGCACTCTGCCGCTAGGGAGCTGCCTGTCTGCCACACCAGGTCTCCCCTCCCCACCCCCGTGGCACTGGGGTCTCAGGCTCAGCGGGGAAAGGGGCGCAGGGAGCTCCCTGCAGGAGAGATTAGCAGGCTGGCTGGTCGGCCCAGCAGGGAGCTGCCTGCAAGTGGGGGCTGCACTCTTGGGCTCTGTTTGGGGCCAGGGCTGGGGTGCAGCCCGACCCCCTCCCCTGTCAGAGCAGGTGTGCAGCTACACATTCTTCCCCTGCCCCAAAAGCTTCAGCCACCGCAGGCCCCCCACTGCCAACCACCCCCCAGACCTTTCCATGGAAGGCCAGGTCTGTTCAAGCCACGTCCAGGGCTCTGCCCAGATAACTTGTCACTTACCTTCAACATAGCCACACGGACCTCATTTCTCCCTACCAGACTTGTTTCCTTCCCCCAGCCAGAAGCCTCCGTTCCCGGACGCCCGTCCCCACTTTCCACTAAGGTCCTGCCCTGCCTGTCTCCCTTCCTGGCATCCTCCAGGTTGCCCATCCTCTCCATCACCAATCCACTCCTCCCTCAGGGGAGCTGGTCTCCTGCCTCCCACTTCTCTCAGCGGCTGCCTGGGACACTGACACGGAAAAGGAGGATCCCTGTTTCCAGACTTGCTAAGGAATTTTGCTGCTTCAGGGTGAAGGCCCAAGTTGGGCCCCGGAGGCCTTTGTGGCCTGGTGACTTCTTGTTCAACCCTGCTAACTGGGATGTTCCTGCATGTGTCCCACATGCCCTGGCCAGCCACATGGGCTCCAGCCCTCAGTTGACAGCCCAGCACATCCTAACCTAGGGCCTGTGCTCATCAGAAGTGACCTCTCAGCTGACAGGTAAGCTGAGTAGCTGCGGGCTGGGCTGAGAGCTGCAGCTATTCCTGGTTGAGAGGACAGCGCATGAGAGGCTCACCGCTGGGAGGAAGCTGGCTGAACAGGGAAAGCCCAGAGGAGCGCGCGGGAGAGGCCGGTGCCTCGGTGATGCTGTGGGCCTGAGACCTTGTCCACAGGTCCAGTTCATGGGGGTCGACAGAGCACCCGTCAGGTCGCGCGCTAGGGGATGGGAATTGGGATGCACGAAGGTGGCCTCAGGTAACTGAGCCTGTGGGGACACCGACTGCAGATAGTACCACGACCTGTGAGGGGCTCCTCCAGCAGCTCAGTGCCCTGCTGTCTCCTCTGGCCTGACCCTCCTCCCCTCCTGCAGTCCTGTCAGTCACTCCTTGCAGGGGCCATCCCAGACCCCCGCCCGGATTGGAGACACACTTCTATGTCCTGCCTCCCCCACCAGATATGCGCCGGGACATCAGGACCACATCGCCCCACGTCCGGATCCCCAGGCATATGGGATGCACAGGGGCAGCAGAGGAAGGAAAGAAAGATGAACACAGCATAGACCGTTCTCAGAAGGCGAGTGTACACAGATGAGCCGCAGTCTGTGGTGCTGCCTGTGCAGACAACCCCCCTGCCCCGCCTCCTGTACCCCGACTCACCCCTAGGAACCCATTTTTGCTCTTGGTCATGGACTCCAGGAGCAGAGGCTGGAATCGGGCTTCTATGGTGAGCGTCTCCTCGCTGGGGTCGGGGGGCAGCTCCTCCTCCTCGTAGTTGGTCACAGGAGTGGTCCCTGTGGGACACAGAGGGATGCAGAGGGGCCCTGCCGTCCGCGCGGGCGGGTGACCAGAATGCCAGGCTGGGTGTGGGGCTGTTAATCACCGACCACCACGTGTATGGAAGTTTGGTTTCACGTCGCCCTGTGATGCACATCACATCAGTACCAACGTCACTTTACAAAAGCTCAGAGAGGTGAAATCACTTCCCCAAGGTCACACAGCAAAGCAGTGAGGGAGTCAAGTTTTAAACCCAGACCTGTTTTAATCTAAACCCACAATCACCCACGACCCTCTGCTCGGGGAGTTAAGGTCTGACGGTTTCCTCAAAGGCTTAGGAACCAGACTTGGGTTCAAACTTGAGCCCCACCCCTCCCCAGCTGTGTGACGGCTGGCCAGTGGCTTGTTCTACGATGACAGGTCGCAGAAGCCCGTACTAAACTAGCTGTATTACTGTTCCAGGGCTTTCAGGATCAGGGAACCACAGAGCTGGGGTCCAAACAAATTCTTCTGACTCCACCTGTGCGCTCCGTGACAGGCTGGCTGCACAGTGGCCATTCTGTCTCCTTTCCCTTTGTTCTATAAAGGGTGTCCAAGATGATTTCGGTGCTGGAACCACCAAGGGTGGCATCTGGGCAGGCAGCTGCCCCTCCCAGCAGCTGGGAGCCTCCCACTGAAGACAGAGGCCACGTCCCAGGGCCGGGCGTTGTCCACCCAGCCCTGTTTCCTGAACAAATTAGGGCAGGTCACTCAGCCTCTGCTTTTCCTACATGGAGAACTGGAGACTGGGTCACCATATTTGTCTCTGTCATGAGGTTCTCAGGTCAGACGAATGCTGCTTGGAGAGGCATGCGGCCACAGGATTCAGCCTCAAGTGAAGCCAGAACAGAACCAGGCCACTCTGGTGTCAGAGACAGAGAGGGAGTGGGGATACCTGCTCCTTCTTGATTTTCTGGGTGTTCCTGGGTCCCCATCTACCTGAGGATGGGCTGGGCTGGCAATGGCTGAACTTGATTTCTCAGACCTCTTCTTGCTCAGAGACCTGCTTTGTCTGTAACTTTTCAAGTGCAGGGGAGTCATTACAAAGGAGTGGGGCATAAATGAAGCCTACTTCAAAAGGGGTGACGGCTAGAGGGGGACCCTAGACACCGACAATGGAACAGAGTGGGCAAGGCTAGCCACGTCTGCTCTCCTCAGGCAGGCTCTGGTCCAGAGAGGATGCTTGGCATTTGTGGATGAAAAAGGATGGATGGAAGTTCCTCTTTTTTTTCATTGAGATAAATTTAGTTTACAAAATAATAGCTTAGATGTGCAGGTTCACTGGTCATCAAATATACGACAACACACCGGGCCCAATGCCACACGACGCGGTTCTTAAGGATCTTGCCAGAATCCCCGCGAGATGCCTTTTGAAGCCACAGACCCCAGAGCCCGCCTCGGGTCTAGTGAAGCTGATTTTTCAGGGGCTTTAACTAGGAAACAGCCCTTTCAATAACACTTCCCAGGGCGCCCACTGCAAACTCCTGTTCTAAGGAATCACTATTTGATTCTCGTGAGTCGGTGAAACTTTCCCAGCAGAAATGCAGAAACCTCAGAGAAGAGAAACACAGACGGTGCAGGCTTACTAGGATGCCTTCCTTATGCAATCATTTCACGGTTATCACAGATAATGACTACTAACCATACCCCGCGTTTTAGAGCCTTCTGGTTTTTTCATTAAAAAATGTATTTCCTGACTTATAAGTAATGTTTGCTCATTACAGACAATTTGTAAAGCCTTTAAGTTATGCGGAAAGTTATGCAGCGCATAACTTCACCAAATCTGCCTTTGCTTTTTCAGATTTGGTGTTTTCTTTTTTTCTGTGCGGGGTGGGGGAGGGGGCGGGGCGCAGGGGGTTGGTTAGTTTTTTGTTTTTCCAAAACTTGGTTTAGTTGTGCACTCATCCCAGCCTAGAAGGTAGTAGATGAGGGAATTATTTCCATGAAAACTGCCCCTAATCTAGCAAGTTTGGGCAGCATGGCACTATGAGGCGCTCTCACTCTCTGGACATAAGGGAGGTGGCTGCTTGGATGCTCAGAGACTATGTGTAAAACAAGAGGTCACAGCAAATCCACACGGAGGTGACCTGTGCACCTGCCCATCTGTTTTCACGACAGAACTGACTGTCACCCAGAGACAATGACACACACCCGCTCCAGCAAATTAGCACTTTCTTCTGACCGTCCTCCTCTGGCAGTGATCACAGGTCACTGGGTCAGCAAGTGGGTGACCTGCTCAACACATCCTGAGACGGTGAGCCCGCCACAGTGTCGGTGCTGACTCACCTGAGGGCTCTTGGCATCTCTTACTTGCCCCTCCATCTACCTGCTTACACTGGGTACTCTGGGAAACAGGTGGGTACCTGAGATCAGACGTTCAAGAAATGGCGTAAGAAGTTGGCGGGAAATTGACCAGGGACTGCAGTGGTGGGGGGCAGAGGTGAGAAACATTTTATCATTACTTAGAATGCGCAGCCCCTCATCTTTAAAAAAACCACTCATCGCAAAGGCAAAAATGGATAGCAAGAACCGGAGAGGCGTCTGACAGCGTCTAAGCAGAGTTTAATTTTTAGTGATAACAGTAACAGCGCCACCCGCTGTTCTACAGATGTTCTAACTTCATGAGGGAGCAGGAAGGCCTGAGCTCAGTGCTGACTCTGCTCCCTGTTAGTCTGGGGGTCTGGCGAGCCTTCCGGTATCTCAGTCTCCCCAGCCGTACACTCGAGGGTCAGGACAGCATCCAGCTCACAGGGTCTGTGAAAGTTAGCGACAGCTCCCAGGAAGTGCTGATGTGATGATGTGATGAAGAAGCCGGCGGGACAGTGAAGCAGGAACACGGTTTGGGGAGTGTCTCTGAGTGAGTGTGTGAGTGTGAGTGTGCACTGAAGCAGCTTGCGCAAGTCACCAACAGACAGTGTCAGAGCCTGGGGAACACCCGGCAGGCTCCACAACCCTCCCTCTCCTCCGGGAGCCCTCCTGTCGGAGCAGAATTAGGGGCCAAGACGCTGGTGGCAGAGCTGGTTGCCACCTCCCCTGCGTACCTGTCAGCTTCTCAGCGATGGGCTTGAACTCCTCAGGGCTGATGTACATGTCCCGGTCAGTGTCCAAGGAAGAGAAGAGGAACAGGCCTTTCGTGCCCAGGGCCTTCAGCGCAGACTCCTGCTTGGAAGGAGGGGAGCAGAGCACCAGCTGGATACTCAGCCAAGAGATGCGAGGCAGCTCCAGCCACCGGCCCGAGTCCTCCAACACCTCCCGGTCCTGCTGGGCTGGCCACCTGTCCCAGAGCCCACTCCTCCTCCCGTCCCCCCTTCACTCTGCAGCTTCATCTACTGTCTACTCTTTAAGCCCCCTCTCCAGTCTGGTCGTCTGGTCCCCAGTCCCCCTTCTACCTGGAACACCCCATTTCACCCTCTTTTTTCACCCACTGCCCTCTACTGTCCCTCTGCCAGCTGTGCCCGCAGTTCCCAGTGTCCCCTCCGGGGTCTCGGTTGGAGTTTTACTCTCCGTCTTCGTCTGCAGCCCACTGTCCACGCCGTCCCTCTGGACTGTCCCTGGCAGCCTGTCCAGCCCGGGCCTCACCCCGGACCGAGCCTCTCATCTCCCATCAGTCCTCCCACGTCGGCCGGAGCCCTGGTACCCCGGTCGCTGATTCCTGGCCTCCTCCCGGGCCCTGGGCTCTCCCCGATCCCGGCCTCCCGCCGCAGCCCCGCTCCGCACCCCCAGCCCCGCAGCCCGTGCGCCTCCCCCGCGGGCCCGGACCTGCAGCGCGGCCGCCTGGGCCTCGGCGTGGCGGGCGTAGGCCCGGGCGGCGGCGGCGGCGGCGGCGACGGCCAGCAGGGCTCCGAGCAGCGCCAGGGCGCGGGCGCGGCGCGGCGGGGGCTCGGGCGGCGCGGCGGGGCCGGGGCTGGGCGACCTGCGCTCGCCCGGCGGGGCCCGGCCCATGGCGGCGGCTCCGGCGGCTCCGGCGGCTCCGGCGGCTCCGGCGGCCCCAGCGGCCCCGGGCGGCCGGACGCGCACTAGCGGCCGCGCGGGCGGGGCCGAGGGCGGGCCCCGAGGTCCGCGCGCCCGGGCGCCGCTGGGCGGTGGGCTGGGCAGGGACTGTCGGTTTGGGGCGGCGCGGCCCCTCCTGCGGCCGGCGTCAGCACTGCCCACGCCCCGCCACCCCGCGCCTCCCACGGGCCCTGCCTGCGCCCCCGCCGGCCGCCTTCCCGCCGCCCCTGCGCGTTCCCAGGCCTCGCGGCCCATCTGCGCAGGATGTGGAGCGACGGGGACGCAGGCGGGGTGCAGGGGACCCCGCGTCCCCCAGCTTTACTGGGGAGGGGCTCATGGGCCACCAGGCCTCGGGTGCCCCTCGTCCGCCTATGGGCAGCCCACCTTTCATCCTTACCCCCTGCTTCCTAAATGTGTTCAGTAATCTGCCCTGAGAGAGCCCTGCGGCCACTCCTCTGCCGCACCTGACATGGCCGCAACGCTCCTCATGCTTGGAAGATGCCCGGGGAGGGAGGCTGGTGGAGCTGGAGGAAACACTTCTGTCTGTGGGGACCCCAGGAACCTTGGCGGTTTATTCCGTTACATCCAGGCTCCAGGGCGACTTGTCCTGCACATTCCCAGGAGGGGGCAGCAGTGCGAAATCTCTCCGAGCCCAGGGGAGCCCAGGGGAGCCGCGCTGCCTGGGAGATCACCGCCAACCCCTCTGCTGTGTGCTTGGCAGGGCCTGGATGTGGGGGTGGAGACTTAACAGATTCTGACACCCACCTGTGCTGGACTCGGGTTGGCTCTTTATGTGAGCGCCTTCTGTTCTCAGGCCACCCAGTGAGGTCGGGACTGTTTGCCTCCCTTTAAATCAAAGAGCCAGAGTCCAGGTCTGAGTCCAAATCTCTGGCCATGCTGCCCGCCAGGGGATGATGGCCCAGCCTGCCCCCACCCCCAAGTGGAACGGGGTTGGGGTGACGTGTCTCTACTCCACTCTGTCTTTTGAGAACCTGCCATGACAGTGCCATGCAGGCAGGCCCGGCCCCGGGGTTTGGGGGACGAGATGCGGGGGTAGTGTGTGGGGGTCCACAATGGCTTTTGGCTGAATGACTTCCAGGGCCCGAGAAGTGGGAGACTCAGTCCTGGCCCAGTGCTCTGGGGCCCGTCCTCAGAGGGGCCCTCTGGGGACCTGACATCTGGCGATGACTTCCGAAGACTTCCAGCTCTGCCACTTCCAACTCATTACGGTTAATGTTTGGGGACACCCCGCATACGGCAGATGCTATTAGAAAACCAAATTTTGTTCTATCAGGAAGCAAAGCTAACAGAGCACAAAGCAGGTTAGGAGGGGAAGATTGATGAGCCAGGGCCCCTGGAAAATAAATGAGGGAAGTTTTCTTTGCCAGGTTACTTTTATTTATTATATTGGTTTTTATTAAGACACGACACCCCACTGAGCCCTGTGGGTGGGGTGGGGGCAGGACTGGGGAGCTGCTGGCTATGGGATTGAGGGGCCTGTCTCTGAAAGCTCCTGCGGGCCCTGGGGGTGGGGGCTTTGCAAGACTTGACTCAGGTCTGGGAACAGTGTTGCTCTGGGAACTCAGCTCTGGGGAGACATGGGTTCTGGGCCTTGGCAGTGGAGCAGGGCGGGTGTCCCACGATGGGCACCTTTTCCTGAGGGCTGTGTCCAAACCCAGGACCTGGGCGGGGCAGGGCCTAGAGAGGGAGGCCAGGGCAGTTCTGGCCAGGGGTGGCCGGCAAGGATCTCTGGCCCCCAAGTGTTGGTCAAGGGTGGCGTTAGGGAGAAGCAGCGTATGGAAACTGCACCGGGACAGGTGGCGTGTTGGCCGTGTCCTTGAGGAACTCAGGGGTTAGTGGAGGGAATCATTCACTTACCCCTCAGCAAGTATTTGGTCCACTAGTCCTGGGGGCCCTGTTCCAGGGTGGAGATCCATTGAGAACAGAGTCTGCCTGGCAGACAGTTGATGGTCTCCAGCGCAAGCTCTCGGAGAGAGGGATGGCCCAGAGGAGGGTCCCTGTGACAGGAGGGGTCAGAAGGGGCCTCACAGAGGGGAAGTCTGGCTGAGCTTGGGTTCTGGATGCCATCAGTCAGGGGAAGCTCCAGGGCAGGAACAGCAGCCGCAGAGACCAGAGACCGTGAAACATGATGGCAAGCCCATCCAGCTTGTGAGGACACAGTCGGGGGATCTGAGCAGAGGGACCTCGGGGGAGTGTGAAGGACAGTCTGGGGTGGGAGTCTAGGGCTGGTCTTGCCCAGGCCCATCACTCCCCCACACCTGCCCTCCAGCACCTTCTCTGTTGTTCTCCTGTTCCCCTGGTCAACTGGCCAGGAAGGGCTTATCCTGCAGACTCTCCATGGAGTAAATTAGGGTTATTTTGTTTTGTTTTTTAACCTCAGCTCTGCAGGGGTAATAAGCCAGGAGGGCTGAGAGCCCTTTGGCTTTGTTTTTGATTTTTTCCTCGATGGGGACCCTGGAGAGGCAGAGGAGTAATTTGCCCCAAACCCAACCCCTACCCTCTTGGCAGCCAATAAAAGAGCTAGCATCAGGGGGAAGTGTCACTTGGGAAAACAGGATTCTGGTGTCACTGCCGCCTGGGTCTCTGAGCAATGGAAGCTCCTTTTGTTGTGCTGGGCACTATTCTAGGCCGCGAATGCAAGCTCGCGGAAGGGGACAGATAAGGCACTTCTTCTCTGGGCAGTAAATATTCCACAGGGAGACAGTGGTGATAAATACACAAAGAAGGTAATTTTGGACAATGGTAAGTGTGAGGGGTAACACAAGTGCTAGAGAGAGACACAGGCAGGGAGCGGGCACCAGCCTCCTTATACTCACACAGCCACTTAAAGGAGAGTGCAGCCAGCTCTGTGACGGAGGGAGGACGAGGACCAGCAAGTGCAAAGATCCTGAGGGGAACACAAGTTTGGTCAAGAGGTCAAGAAGCACGAGAAGGCAGAGGGAACCATGGGGAGGGCAGCGGCAGGACAGGTTGTGACGAGGCTGGGCCAGGCCCTCAGGAATCGAGTAGGCCGCGGCAGCACGTTTCTCTTAGATGTGATGAGAAGTCATTATAGGGTTTAAGTGGGTTTCTAAAAGACCCTCCCTACAGGCAAAAAGCAGAAAAAAACCTGAGTTTTCACAGAGACTTAAACACAGTCCAAGGAATGGATATTATTTGGCATCAACAAGAAGGAAGCCGTGATGGCTGCAAGATGGATGACATTGTACTAAGTGGAAGCCGGGCTCTAAGAGCACAGCGCACGACTCCCTTCATGTGACATGTCCAGAACAGGCAACTCTAGAGACAGAAAGGTTAGTGGCTGCCTGAGACTGGAGGAAGGGAGGAGGAGAGAAGATGGGGTGGTAACGGGTGTGAGGATTCTTTCAGGGTGATACAATGTTTTACAATTAGATACTGGCAATTCATGTGCAGCTTACAAAGAGCCAAAAAAAAGGTGAACTGTGTGCTTTAAGTGAGCAAATTCTATGTATATAAATGATATCACAATAAAACTGTGTTTTATTTAGTTTAGTTTTTCAAAGGAAAGGTGCAAGCAGGAATGAAGTTAAGTAGGCAGGCAGGAAGCAAGTGAAGAAAGAAGCCTTTTTAAGTTTATTTTTATTTAGCTGTTCATCTTGGTTGCTGCCCCCTGGCCCCGGCTTTCGAACCTGGGTCCTTGGGACATATGTGGACTGTGCTGGCCAGAAGCAGAGGACTTAACCACTGAGTCACTAGGGTGCATCAAACTTTGTTGCTGTTTTTAATACAGAACTTTCTGGCTTCTGGGTAGAGAACAGACTGAGGGCCACAAGAGGGCCGGAGGGAGACAGGGAGCTAGTTGAGCCTCTCCGCTCAGAGATGTCAGGGCCTGGGCTGAGGTGGAAAGTTTTGTGGAGTCAGAGGCCTTGATGGTGGGTTAGAGAGGATGACGGCAGAGGAAGAGAAATTCAAGGTTGGGGCTGGAGCTCACGTGGTGCTGTTTCTGAGGTGAGGAAACCAGAGAGGCCCAGGCTGGGCTGCCTCAGTGGGGCCCCTGTGGTGCTGAGCTCAGGCCTGGGTGGGGAGGCAGCCTGTGCAGGGGGCTGGAGCCCTGTGCCATCGGGCAGGCCACACAGGGACTCTGAGCCTGGGAATCACCGCCAAGGAGTGGCGTTTCAAGCCACAGGATTCAATGAGCTCATTGGGAGAGAGAAGCCTTTAGGCTGCATAGGCACAGCTACATGTCACAGGTGTGATTGTGCCTTGGATGCTCAGTGGCTTTGGCTAAATTCACAGGCAGGAGGCTGGGGCTGCGATTAGTCAGAATAGATCGATTTTAGGGGTCATGACAACCTTTGGCGAGGCTCTCATACTGTCCAGCAGGGAGAGAGATTTGCTTCCTGGGGTCAGGAAAGGCTGCTGGACTCTGTCCAAAAGGACAGCTTTATTCTCAGCCTCATGGGCACAGAGCCCCAGCCCCTCCAGTTGCTCTGAGGAAAGGGACATTTTTATAAGCTCCTGTGATGCCCAGGCAGTCAGGGTGAGACTCAGAGACATGGAGCACATACCAGCTGAGTTTTCCTTGGGGAGATGTTTGGAGTCCAGAGAATTTTCTCCTTTGTGTAAAAGTACCTTCCCCCAACCCTATTGCTCATTGGGAACCAGAGCTGAGATTTTCAAATGCAAAGACAGTTCCATGCAAGCTACAAAAAATGAGTTTGACATTTGGGGACTTCAGAGGCTTAGAGTCACACACAGGAGGAGGGTGCTGGGTAAACACCCCTGATTCTGCTCCTGTGTCTGTGTTGATCAGGAGAGAAGAGGGTTTAGGGAGACCAGCCTCCCTACAACTCAGGACTGAGGGTTCCGAGGATGTGGGCTCTCCTACGAAAAGCAGGACAGCCCTGGGGTCCCGGGCTAAGGGGCCCTGATGCGGGAGGGACATGCTTTTGGGCTGCTTGGCTGTTGCTTCCGAGCCTTTAACCACAAATGGGCCAGAAAAGGGCTCTACGGTGACTGGACGGAAAAGCACTAGGGCCTTAGCTAGGCGAAAGGTTGTTATAAGTCATCTCTTGTGCACTGAGGCAGAGAAAACTCCAAAGCGGTTTTATGGCCTAGACTGAGAGTGTAACATTTCTCAGTGGTGGAAGAGGTCAGGTCTGGGAGGGCGAGTGTCGCACCTGGGGAGCTTCCTGGGTGCCATGAGTGTTGTCTTGATTTGGGAGGTGGTCGTCCGGGCATGTCCCCGGGTCCACATTCTCCGAGCTGCGCCTGTAAAACTGCTGTGTCTGCATTGTCCCTCCATCCAAAAAAAAAAAAAGTTTCACGTTTCATTTAAAGACTCAAGGAAGAATTGGACTAGTTTAAACATTGGGGAAGAAAAAGTAAAACGAAGGTAGATACATGGGTCGAGCTGGAGAAAGGGAGGACTTTCCTTAAGGGACAGGTGACCATGGTGACAAAGCCGCGAGCGGAGAGGAGGCGGACGTCCCGGACCGCTCCGAGGTGCGACCAGGGCGCTGGGAGATACTTGAACTGTTCCCCAACAGGAGCAACCCAGGGCCCAGGGGGACTTTACAGAAAACAGGGCAAGACCTCAGAGAGCGGCCACAGGGTCCCTGCACCCTGAGAAGACCCTTAAAGACTGTGGCGGCAGTGGGCAGGGTGGCCGCTGGTCATCAGACGAGCTTGGGACAGAGTAGGCGTGGAGGCCACACGGTGGGGAAGCACGTGCCAGAGGGGAAGTCATGGGAAGGTGTCATCAGGACCCTACAGCCAGTGTAGAGAGATTGACAGAGCAAATGCAGGGGCAGCCCGGGGGACGCGGGGGACACTCCATGGAAGGCCGTCTTCTGGTTGGATTACCCGTTGGGGGGGTGAAGGTGGACAGAAAGTTATGCGTGTGGCCCCGAACTCACTGACTTCATTCCTGCCACCAGTCCAGAAGGTTCCAAAGAGAAAGACCCTGACGCTCGCAAACAGCCTTGGTTCTGCATGTGGTGGCTGCGAAGGAGAGGACATCTTTGGAAGCAGTTGCAGGTTTTCACAGGCACCCGCGAGGTCCAGGGTGAAGGACCAGAGGGAAGGCTCTGGTGCCCGGCACCCCCAGAGCCCGGGAGAGACCGCTCTGTCACGGGGTTGTCTGTGCCCCCGGGTGCCGGTTTCGGGAGCTTCTTCCTAGAACCTGAGGATGGGCTGCCACTGAGACAGATGGAGGGAAACAAGAATTCCTGGGCCTGTCCACTCAGAAGTCAGAGGAAACGCAAGATGGAAAGGAGGCCAGCTCATGCCCCTGCTCACTCTCCTAGTTTCTGGCTCCTCTCAGACCCCCATCACTTTCTGCCCTTCCCACCTCGGAGCCTTGCACTGGTTCTGCCTTCTCTGCCTGGAGTGCTCCGACGGCTGGACTTGACCGCCTGTGTGTCCCTCCACCCCCGCTTACTCTCGTCTGTCATCTGTGTGGGCTTCTCAAGCTGTCTCTTCCGTCCCCTCCCTTTGCACTCCGCTTACCGCTCTGTTTGCATTTCTGTCCCTGCCTCCCAGCTTGTCACCAGCCTGGAAGCTCCATGGGGGCAGAAACCTTGTCTATCTTATTGACAGTCACAATTTTAGCCCCTGGTCCACCGTCTGACTGAGCGATGGCTCATGGCTACTTGTCGCATTACAAAACCCAGAGGGTTCTGGGATAGAGGCCAGGACAGTGAGCCCCGTGGAACAACCTCGGAACTGCTGGATGGAGAAAGACAACAGAAGGCAGGAGAGGAAAAGGCCTGTTACAAACACGGGGTCCCCTACTGCTAGAGGGTGGTGGCTGGGACCCCCTCTAGTCTGTTGCTGGGTACAGGGCACCAGGTGCTGGAAACTAGGTGCTGGGAACCAGGTGCAGGGAGCCAGGTACCAGGTGCTGGGCGCCAGACTTTGAAGACATATGAATTTGCCCTGGGGAGCAGGGGGCCCACGCCTGTGTCAAGGCCCGGGACCACCATGGTTGAGTTTCTAAATTGTGCAAGTGGTTGGAGATGCCTGTCTCTGGAGGAGCCCCAGCCTGTGTGGGGCTGAATTTTCTAGGCTCCGGAGCACCCTTTGCTGGGATACCGCCAGAGGGAGCGATTTTGCCGGGACACATGCTGACCTCTGGCGGTGCTGGGTCTTCTTCACGTCCTGTTGAATTGGATTCCAGAAAAGTGGGAGACTCGGGTGAGTTCACCATTGGAGGAGGTGACAGGGCCACACACAGTGACATAAGGGACGGCCCAGAAGACAGCTGAGTCTGCAGGAACCTCAGCATCCAAAGGCCCCTGCCATCTAAGGCGCCCCTCTGGCTAAGACTGCGTAGAATAAAAGCTGGA
Organism: Solenodon paradoxus; assembly: GCA_004363575.1. NCBI lineage: Eukaryota > Metazoa > Chordata > Mammalia > Eulipotyphla > Solenodontidae > Solenodon > Solenodon paradoxus. The sequence continues at coordinate 48,110 of RJWH01004741.1, read as the reverse complement.
GAAGGAAAGAGTTTGGACTTCAGTTTCTTGGATTTCAGAGAAGATTTCATCATGAACTTGGTTTCTGTGGGGAGGACTCAGTGACTGGAGGGTGTGCCTAGTGTGCAGAGGTGGGGCAGCTTCTCCTTTTTGGCTTATTTCAGACGTATGATGAGCCCTCCGGGCTGGAGTCACCGAGGAGGCAGTGATGCAGGCGGGTCTCACAGCGTGCGTGGCGGCTCTGGGGACCACCAGGTGCTTTGGTTGTCCCAGAGTTGCCAAGGGCTTTTAAAAACACAGGTCTGTCTGTGGGGCTGAGCATTTGCGCTCCGAGCGAGTTCCCTGTGCGGCTGGCTTGTGGGCCTGCGCCTCAGCTTGGAGCTGCAGGTGGATGATCGTCTGGTTCTGAATGTTCCTGAGGCCGAGGCAGCGCCTCCCAGCCTGGGGCTGGGGGTTCTCAAAGCCATGAGACTGGAGACATGCGGCTCCCGAAGGGCCGGGCAGGACGGGCTGGATGTGCTGCCCACCCCGGGGAGACAGCTGCTCCCTGATGACTGCGGGGCTGGCCAGTAATCCATGGGCTTAGGAGAGGGGAGCGTGTGTAAGCATGTGTGTAAGTGCGTGTGTGTGTGTGTGTGTAGGTGTGAGCTTGTGTGTGTGAGTGTGCGTGTGAGAAAACTTTTCTTCTTGGTGGTGGTCTTCGCCACTGGATCAGGACACCCCACTGAGTGAGTGACACGCGGGTGGGGTCTGTCTCTTCACTCTCCAGGGGACACGGGGTAAACCATCAAATTTGTGGGCGATCAGCCCTGACACTCCTACTGCTTTTGCCGGGGCAGGGGTCACTGCACGGATAAGACAGCCTCCAGACCTGTAACCTTGGCTTCCATCTCTCTGGGGCCTTCCTGTCCTGGAAAGACCTCCGCACCCCATCACACACTTTCCGAATCTAGAATCAGCCCAGGGAGCAGGTGGTCCCAGAGACCCTGCAATGAAGCTCATCATGGTTTTCCCCACCTGGTTCCTGTGTCCATTCTCAAGTGTAGGAATTTACGAGAGGCAGGTGGGTAACTGATCCGGAAACCTCCAGAACACACATTTATCGCTGTCTACAACGTGTGGGGGACACGAAGGTGAGAGCAAGGTCCCTGTGATCCAGCTCGGAGAGGCTCAGGCAAACCTGGGCCTGCCCCACGGATGGTGGGAGCCCCGGGGAGAAGGTGTTTTTAAGCCTGAATCCAGGGGGAGGCAGGGAGAGGTCAGGAAAGCCTCCCCGGGGGAGGTGACATGAGGGCGGCTTTGAGGTGTGAAGAGTTTACTAGGCTTTCCTGGGAGCAGAGACGGTTCAGGTAAGAGGCCTGGATGTGAAAAGACCTGGGGCAGTTTCCAGCTTGGTTTCTAAAGGAAAGAATCTCCGGGATACTTGCATGATTTTTCAGGCTGGGTTGACCATTCCCAGAGCACCGAAGGCTTCTGGGAGAAACATCTTGGTTATCATTGTTTTCACTTAGGAGTCGGGGACATATCATTTGTTGTCCAAATTAGGACACATTTGAGGGTAAAGGAGCATGATGAATTAATATATTTGAGCAACACTTTTAGAAAAAAACACAAGCGAATGTCATGAGGGGATGAGGTCACTTCAAGTTGAAGTCAGATGAGGACGCGGGAGAAGGGTGTGGGTTCTGAGGAGGCTGTCCTGAGACCAGGAGCAGCTGTCTGACCTGAGCCAGCTTCTCCGGGCCTTGGTTTCCTCCGCTGTCACTCTGTTTCCTTGCCTCCCTTGCAAAACTAGGACAGACTCATCAGTGACTCCATGAGGAGGAAACAAACAGGACTCAGACGCTCCCATCGCAGAGAGGCCTCCGCCAGCTTCCTGGGCATGCTCGGCCTCTCCTTCCAGCCCCCAGGCCTGCCCGAGCAGCCCCCTCAACCGGCGACCCGGGACGCCCTTGGACAGTCAACAGATCTTCATTCGGATTCCTATGGACTCAGGACCGACCACAAATGCTCGCTCCATGTGAGAAGCAGAAAATGTTCAGATTTATTGCTTCGAGAGTTTGGTTTGTCTCCTGGGTCTGGTTGATGCAGTTTCCTCCAAGTTTCAGAGCATTTTGTTGGAAAGGAAGATTTTTGACAGCTGGGTTTGCCTCACACGCACGTAAGTTTTTATAGTTTACAAAGAAATTCACATAATGACGATCGATAACAATCATCAATTTATGTATCGAGTTCCTACACTGAGTAGCTCGAGTCACCCTTGAAATCGCCTTCCCTACCACAGAGGGGGAAGCGGAGGCTCAGAGAGGTTGAGGGGCTGACCCAAGGTCCCAGGGCCACTCCCCCATGCTCTCTGTCCCGCCTCTCTGCCCCTCTTATCATCGCCCATCTGGTCGAATGTGCACTGATCTGCAGATACATGAGAGAAAAAGCAAAACAAAGCAAAAAAAATGGAGGCTTTTGTAGAAATCAGGCGGGAAATGAGTATAAAAATAACCACATGTATTGCAGGGAATCCTCAGTTCCCCAACACTATGTTTGGTGTGAGATTATTTTTGTGATGATGCAGGTGGTGGAGGGGTTGGTGAGGCGGGGCGTGTGCGCAGGGAATGGCTTTCTAAGTTTTAAGACTGCACTGGCCAAGTGGCAGCCGGTAACCACATATGGCTATTTAAATTTAATTAAAATGAAGCACTAAAAAATTTAGTTCCTCGGTCGCTCTTGCCACATCTTAAATGCTGAGCTTCCACATGTGACTCTCCTGTACGGAACGTTTCCATCGTTGCAGAAAGTTCCACTGGACAGTGCTGTTTGAAGCCCCAGTGAGCCTGCTCCCATCTTATCCTGACGGTCCCAGGGATGGGGAGCTGCTGACACAGTGACAGGTGTGCCTGCTGGGAGGAAGGACCTTCTGCAGCCCGGTACCTGCAGATGCCACCCCACCACTGGAGGCCCTTTCTCTGGAGTGATCCCCATGCCAGGGATGCAAATCAGGGCAGAAAACAAAGGAGCAATCATTGGGCCTGGCTACTCAAAGTGCGATCTGAGGATCGGTAGCGTCTCATCTCCTGGGAGCTTATTAGAAAAGTAGATTGTTCAGCTCCATGCCAGATCCACTGACTAGGAACCTAGGTTTTAACAAGATCCCCAGGTGATTGATTCAGGTACACATTCAAGTTTGAGGAGCTCTGACTTAAGAGACAGGCTGAGTGGGATCAAAATATTGTCCCAAATATAGGAAACCAAACATATTTTTAGATACAAAAAAACAGCATCCGTCTCCCTCCCTGCACAGAAGGAGCCCCAGCAGCAGAGGGATCAATGAGCACATTTCCAGGGACAGTCACCTCCCTCTGGGGTGGGGCATCCGGCCTTGTCCCCCACCCCCGCCCAGCACCTTTCCAACCAGGGTGGGGGTCCCTCCCCCAAGCAAAGGGAACAGCCGAGGAGCACAACGGATCTCAGGGACGGTTGCCTTTAAATCAGATCTTCTATTCTTCTTCCCAGCACATTTGCCTTTTGAGCTTTGCAGGTCACTAAAGATAACGTAGTACACAAGCCAGTTGGGACAAACACAGCCAGGTAAAGGGGGGCATCTGGAAAGGACCGTGTCCTTCCTTTCCCAGGGGCAGGATGCCCGCAGGCCCCCGTGCCTGGAGCCAGGTACTAATGAAGCTTCTGGGAAGGAAGCAGCATCGAGCCCACTTTGAAGAAAATAGGTGCCAAAGGCAGTTCTGTTGGCGTTGAAGGCAAAGACCAGGCTTAGTGTGAGGCACCCTGGCTGGGGAGGGAGGGGTCTGCTCCCAGGGCCTGGCTGCCACAGCTCCTTCAAAGAGGGTGACTCATCCCCTAATTCCTCTCTTCTCAGCCTACCTTGGGACTGACTTATTTTTATCTCTGGAATGGAGTTAAGTTGCTAAAAGGGTGTTATTTCTCCACCTGCAAAGGCCTTCCTGGAGGATGAGTTTTAAAATACTCATTTTTTCAACCTGCTCCCAGGGATAATGCAGAGGAATAGGATGCTGGTGTGTGTGTGTGTGGGTGCAGGGGCACGGGTGGGGGGACCCTGGGGGAGCTGCCAAGTGGCTCTGAGATGAAGAGACGTTCTGGGAGAGAGCTCCGGGGAGTTATGGGATGAAAGAGGATTGGTCCGGCAGGCTTTCATAGCCACAGTACCGAAAAACACGGAAGTAAGACCTGTGAACATTCCTTCTGTTTCTGCATGGCCAGCAAGCAGGTTTGAGATTTTGGTAGCAAACTGTGTCCTCCCGGGAAGTCATTCCTCTAACGCAGCGAGTCTCGGTGGATGTTGGTCAAGAGGCACCACCCTCTCCTTGGGGGCAGGCGACCCCTGGCTAGGCCCATTCGAGCTTCCTTCCTTGAAGGGAGGTGCAGCGGGATCTGGAAACATTTGGAGTCACCCATCCTGACGGCAGTACCTGGGGAGTGCCCTCCCCGCCCAGCTCCAGCCGTCTGGGGCCCAGGTTAGATCCTCCGCCTCCGTCTTGAGGTCTAGCTGTTCCCCGTCCTGAGTTTCATAAACCACTTCAAGGACTTTCGATATATTCTTTTCTTTGCTTAAATCAGACAAAGTTGGTTATTATTTTTAACTCAGAACCCAAATGAACACAAACTCATATTTGCAAATAGGAGCACAGCTCCCCAAAGTAGGCTACATACAGTATATGATGCATGATGGAATATTACGCAGCCAGGTACAGTGAAGAAATAAATGTGAATTTATTGACATGGAGAGATTTTCAGTTAAATACAAAAGCGAATTTTAAAAAAAAGCCTAGTATGATAGATCCCATGTTTGCAAAACATATTCTGTCCATTCATAGATAAAGATCTAGATGATAATGTTTCTGGAAGTTAGGACAGGGAATGGCCTCTCTGTTTATATCTTGAATTTTCTACAATATTTGTAATGAGTTTTTCTACCTCTTTTTTAAAAAATGGGCAGCTCACGGGAGCCACCCTTTCCTGAAACAAGCTCCAAGTGATTTGCTGGGTTCAGGCAGGCACATGCTTGCCAAACAGCAGGGCACCTGCTATAGGGCCAGTTCACGTACATTTCTGACAACTGCTTCTTTGACCCCTAAGACAGGCCCTGGCCATCAGCTCCTTGGCCCTGCCGTCTCCTCTGTAGCATCTCCCATTTTCTGTCTACTCTGAGGTCTGTCCGCCCCCTCGATCGCACTCCCCATGCGGGGTGGCCCTGGCATCAAGTCTGCTGTCTGGTTCACAGCAGGCACTCACCAGGCATCTGCTGCGTGACAGAAAAGATGAGCATGAAACCCACTAAAGGGGACTCCAAACTGCAGGACAATGATTAATCACATGCTTCAGGATTGTTTTCCAGGAAGCCAAGAAAGGCCAGATAAGCAAGGGTCTCCACACGTGTGCGCTGGCTCCAAGATGTAACTGAAAGTAACCTTAGGCACAGAAGCCTCAGATCCTGCATGTGACATAAAAGTCCCCAAATTGCAGCCGGGACCCACGAAGCTGCATGGAGAGCCCGCTCGTAGGGGCCAACGCGGCAAGACCGACCGCACCTCTCCACCCCTCAGCCAAGCCTCACCCCCAGCCCTGGCGCCTCCCTGTCCTCGTCACACAGCCCAGGGAGGCTGATTTGAGCCCCAAGCTCTGGCGTCCCGTTGGCTGGCCGGCACTCAGGCTTTCTCTCTTTCAGAAGCCAGTGCCGCTGTGTGTGGACTGACTGTGAAGTGAGGAGAGTGGGCCTGGGCTGAGCACCTCTGCCCTTCTTGGCTGTGTGGTCAGGCGAGCTGCTGCCCAGCTCTGAGCCTCTCCTCACCTCAACCCGGGTTTCCGTCTCCACCGCAGTGGAAGGGATTGGCCTCACCCATCCTGACTACGTGAGGACCAGTTGAAGGCGCGGTAGTAGAAGCTGAAGTCATTTACCACTTATATCTTAAATCAGCTGCTGGTGGATAATTCTTTCTGATGACAACATTGCATTGGTTTTCCCAGGAGTCACATAGGTGCCGTGAAGCCAACTGCATTTCTTACTCAATAAACTCTTTTATTGTAAGTTTACAGATTTTTCCATTACAATAGTGAAAATAGCACTAGTGAGTCTTAACACTGAAGCCGAAATCCAAGGGGAACTCATCCTCAAAATATAAGGTAAATGACACCATTGAAAGTAGAGTAAATGCTGGGCGAAAGGCATTTAAAATATAGGAAATGGGATCAGGGTTTTGTGTGTGCACACACAAAAAGATGTTGAATAAAAGTTTAGTTATCAGGATGACATCATTTTGGAAAGCACATGATTTTGGAAACTATAATTTGTGATAAAACACAACTGCAGAGAAAAGGCAAAATCAAGCAAAAATTAAAAAAAGAAACCCAACCCAACAACTCAAAAAACAAAAGGAAATGAATCAAATATGTGGAGTCAAGATGCAAGCCTCTGGTCCTTTCGGCCCTGGAATGACAAGTCAGCGAGTTTCATAGAAATTCTCCGTAGAAAGGAATGTTTGGGCCTGGGTGACATCGCTGCGTCTCCAAGTCCTGTCTCCTCACAGAGGAAAAGAAGTTGCTTGTCCAACACATCTGTCTGGATCCTGCCTGGAGTAGGACCTCTGTTCCCAATGCCTTTGAGAACAGTCCCCCCAAACCGGAAGGCAAGGCCCCGCCGCGGAGGCCCAGGGTGGCTGGGAGACCGTCAGAGCGGGCCCCCCGGCCTGCTGGAGCCTCCTGCGTGGCTCACGGGCAGTGGGTGGGCCTCCGTGTTGAACACCCAGTCTTCCAGTGAGAGCACGTCATCTTCAGAGAACAGAAGATAGAGATACCTGCGTCCCCGGGCAGGGAGGGAAGCAAGACACAGCCTGTCAGTGCCCTGGGGACGAGGGGACCCACTGGGAACAAATCTCAGGGGCCACTGTGACTCGGGGTACAAGGAGGCCTGAGACCTCCAATGTGCCGGGAGGGCTGGTCCTGGGAAGGAGTCGTGGGAGCCAGCCAGTCAGAGGCCTCCAAGCTGTGAGCTCCTGGGCCTGCCCTGGCCTCCATGCAGCAGCCGCGCTCCATGCCGGCCGGCCTGGCCCCGTGTGCGAGCCTGCTAGGACCGGGAGGCCCGGACTCTTCTCGGCAGAGTGGCCTGAGCACCGCAGCCTCCGAAATCTTGGGCTGCTGGCTGATGTGCCCCCAGGACACAACACCCAAGGAGACGTTAGGGCACTAACATGAACAGAGCGGTGACTCCGGAACCCCAGCTTCCCAGCCATGGGGTGTTTTCCTAGAGGGACGGGATCGAGGGATGGGATCTTCCAGTTCAGCCTCATGGGTTAACTCACAGGGGCCTTCTCTGGGGAACAGCAAGGAAGTGGGGTGGCCGACGTCCCCCGCAAGGAAGCACGGGAGGAGCGCGGCAGCAGAACTGCACGTTCTTGAGGGACCCAACAGCACGACGGCACCGACCATCACCGCTGCTCTTCACCGGAAGCCGCTTTCTTAGTGGGTGGAGTCCAGTCTGGCTCCCAGTGGAGCAGCAGGCCTGACCCCGCCCTCACCAAGGGTGCGGCGTCCTGGACCCTGAGCCCCGACCCTCGGGGCCCCTCCCATGTGACAGGTCTGGAGCCCACCTGCCCACCTCCCCCGGAAGAGCCCAGGCTCACTTCAGCGTCTCCGCGAGGAAGAACGTCTGCTGCTTGTTGTCATGGTTGGGGAAGCTGCTGTACACGTCCTGGATCCCGGAGAAGCCGGCCTCCGTCCGACAGTATTTCTCCAAGGCCTGAAGAAAAGGCCGGCAGGCTCAGCAAGAGGAGAGGAGCGGCCCCCCAAGACTCATGCCCGCCCAGGGGTGGGGCTCACCCACAGGCAGGCCCTGACCCCTGGTGTTTGTGGTGGCAGAAGGACAAGATCCCATTCAGGACTCAGCTGTCACCAGCTGGAGGGCCCGCTGCCCTCACGCTCCACCTGGTGTGAGCTTCCCTGTGCCCTCGGGGGCTCCGCGCTGTCAGGCCCCCCGGCGGCGCACAGGGAAGACTCTGGCTCTGGAGACGGTCCTGGGCTGGGATGCAGGGCTGGACCTGGACACCACGGGGCTTCCTAGAGACCTGGGTCCCTGGGCCAGAGGCGGGTGGGTCACTTGCATATGAATCTGATTTGTGTTCCCTGAGGGTCTGCGGGCAGGACCAAGGAGCCCAGAATACTTGACCTTCGAAAGTCAAGGGCCTTCAGGGGAGCAGGAGACTCCAGCCGGTGAGCTGTGTCTGAGCCCGAGCAGGCCTCGGATTGCACCCAGCCAGATGCTTGGGTGTGTGGCTCTTTCTTCAGGAGTCAGTGCCTCTGAGAGCAATGGGCCCGGGAGGTGGGGGACAGAGAAGGCTCAACATCCACCCAGGAAACTTCTGGCACCTCCTCCAAGCCCGCCTCTGACACTGACCCCAAGGCCATGGGAGTTTCTGCCAGGTGGCTGCAGACAAAGGGCTAGCGGAGGGCTCTGTGAGGGGCTGGACTCACTTTGGGGAGCTGCTGGCCTAGTAGTCAGTTCCTGAGAGGAGAAATCCGAAGCCACTGTACAGGCTCCAGGGTCCAGGTGACCCCGTGTGCCCCTGACCCCTTTAGCTGCCACCCTGCTGTGGTCCCTCTACGCCTGACAGGGCCGGCCTGGGCCGTGACACTCAGAGGAGCCCCCACCGGTGCTGCCCATGCCTGCCCTGCCGGGGGCTCGGCTCTGCAGCCACTGGCCTGCGCTTCACATTCCAAACTTGAGCAGGTCTGAGCCTGCTGGGACGTCTCCCTTGGTGCTGAGTGAGGGGATGTGGCCACGCGGGATTCTCAGGGGTGCTGAGCGCCCCACTCACCATCACCACTTCCCAGCCCCACTCCCTGTAGACGGGGCTGTGGGTCTGCCGCCACAGGTACAGGTAGCTCTCCACCACCTCGGGCCGCAGGATGTAGTAGCTCTCGCTCAGCTGCGCGGCCACCGCCTCCCTGCCGGCGTGGAACCAGAAGGCCTCGGGCCCCAGCTTGGTGTCTGTGGGAGGGACGCAGAGGGCCTGGGTCAGCAGGCCCGGGGGCGGGTGGCTGGTGATGGGCTGCTGTGGGTGGGCCCCACCTGCACTGCCAGGTAAGGCTGCCAGGGCGGAGGCACGGCTTTCCCCTCGGCCCAGGCTGGCCCTGAGACCCCTGAGGCCTCGAACTTCTGCAGTTTTGGAATCTGAGAGCCCCAAGGAACCACCAGCAGTCTGGGAGGCACAGGTGCCCCAGCGCCGTGGCTTTGAGACATTAGTGCTGCGAGACGTGAACCGGAGCTCTGCCAAGAGAGGGCGTTAAGTACCTTTGGGGACAGTGGTTAGACAGCGGGCAAGTGTCCTGTGCGGAGGACCGACACGGCGCCGCCGGCCCAGGAACCCGCTGGGACTCCCCACACCTCCCGGAACAGCCTTCCAGGCCCGCAGTCGGAAGGGGCTGAGATGGAGACGAGGGGATTCTCCCCGCACAGAGGGAGCTGCTGCCATTGCCTCTTTGCTGCTCTTCCTGTCTCCCGTCTCCATGACCACAGTCATAGGCAGTCACACTGGGGATGTCAAGGCCTGCACTGGGTGCTTTATGTTCATTATTTTAATCCTTAAAATTGCCATTTTGCTAAGGTAGATGTTCTTATATCCCTCCCTCATGTGTGAAAACCGGGGATCAGAGAGGCTAAGTAATTTGTCCAAGGTAACACAGTGAGTTGAGGCTGAGCGGGAATGGGACCCTGGGTCTGCCTGAAGCTCTTTTCTCTCCTGGATTTGACTTTGTAGGGTCAAAATTTAGGGTCAGGGCTCCCTCCCTTTAAAGCCTACACATGCTGTCCAGGTCAGTTGAGGGTCCAGCTCTGGGCCTAGTGTGTGTCTCCCGCCCCCATCAGGGTTCAGGACCCCGAGAAGCCCTGGGTTGCTCTTCCTGGAGAAATGAAAGCTGGAGTTTCGCAGGCCATCCTGCTCTTATAAGAAGGGCTTCTTAGAAGAGGGATTAGCCAGACCCAGAGGATTAGCCCCTCTGCTCCTCTCCAAGGGTGCAGCCACTCTGGGTCTGCAGAGAACCCTCGTTTTGCCAAGTTTTTAATGGGGTGAGGGCAAGAGCACTGCCGCGGCCATCCATCGCGGGCTGGAACAATATGCTTGATTAAACGGGCTGCCTTTTATGGTGTGGGCTGATTGTCCCAGACAAATAGCCAGCTTTTTATTATTCCTGAGACTTCCTGTTTGTTTATGGCCCTGGCAGAGAGGGCTCTTTGATGGCAATTGAAGGCCAGTCTGAGGACCCACAGCAAATCGCTGGCTTCCTGCAAACAGCTCCAGGAGCTGAGTCAACTGTAGTAGGCGGACGCGGTGTCAGAGGACCAGTGACGGCCGCCTCCCACGCTGTTGGCCGAGGGTGCTGGCAGAGTGCTTTTGTGGGGCCCCCACCTCCCCTGCATTATTGTCCCCACTGAACAGATGACAAAACAGAGGCCAGCAGCTCTGAGTGGCAGAGAGGCACTGGAGCCAGAAACTGTTGTGGCAAATCCTGGGTCTTCTTCTTCCACTAAGGAATCACCACTCATCGCCATGCGGGTCCAGGGATTTTCTGAGAGGCGCTGTCTGGAGAGCAGCACAAGGGGGCGCTGGGCACCAGAACACCTGAGTTCTAGCTCTGGTTTAGTTACTCGGAGGCAGTGGGACTTCAGGAGAGTCACTTCCCTGCTCCAGGCTGACTCGGTTTTCCCGTGTGTGACGAGTAGCTGGGCTCATGCATTCTAATATGACTTTGGACTTTGGACAGTTCTGCGTTGAGGGCTGGGTGGGTGTGGAGAAGCTCTCGAGCTTTTTGGTGGCCTTGGATCAAAGAGGGTTAGAGTAGGAGGTCCCAGACGTGGTAAGACCTCTGAATGGAGAGTGACGGAGAGGAAAGGCAGAGGCGCCCTGGCAGGTAGGGGCTCAGTGAGAAGGAATTTTCTAGACTCAGGGGCTGGAAGACCCTGCTCTGTGCTCCCCATTGGGGACCATGGTCAAGTTATCTCCGAGCCTCAGTTTCCCTCTCTGTGTTGTGGGTCACATGCTGAACAGCACCTGAGGCGCACAGCGACATGCTTCCCTTTAGTCTAGGTGTGGTCACAGCTCCACAGAGCGCTATGGCCCTTGTTCAAACCCACATCACTTCCCGGGGGAGACGTCCCTAGGGCACGCGCTTCCTCCCCCCACGGCAGTCTTCCCGGTGCCTCCCGACCTCCAGCCTCACTGGCTGTTTCCTGCGGCCCCTCCCGGGCAGGGTTACCTGAGCGGGCGTACGATTCGTGGCATGTCTTGGTGATTTGGGCTGCGAGCTCGCGGTAGTGGGCTCTCTTTTCTTCCTTGGCGTCCTCAGCGCCGAGGGCGATCATGCCCCCAGAGAAACAGGCCAGGTGCCCCATCTTGTGGTCCAGAACGCCCCCGCGCCACTCGGCGATGTAGGTGAGCCCCCCGGGAGAGACGCTCAGCAAGTGGGTCTCTATGGCCTGGGAGCCAGCGGGGAGTTGGGCAGGGAGTGGGCACGGGAGGAGCAGAGAAGGGAGAGAGGGTGGAAAAGGAACATTCTGGAGACAGCAGCAGGTGCCATGCTGCCGAGCCCTCACCCCGGGCCTGATGCCGTCTCGGGGCTTGGACATAAGGCACGTCTCTCACAGAGCCATCAATTTACAGTCAAAACTTAAAAGCAGAATGTCTTAACAGAGTTCATCCTTCATTGTATCCTCAGAGAATCCTAACCTGAAGCCCAAAGGGACTGTGGATGGGCTTCTGGGGGTCCAGGACACCCCTAAAATTGAGCATGAGGCTTTTGTGTCTGTGTGTCTTCAGGGGAAGAGGGTCATGTATTTGATCAGATCCTCTAAAGGACGCACAGGTAATTAAGAGCTGCTTCCATGGGCTGTGCCACACGCGGTCTTACTGCAGGCCCCCGAGCCAGGCATACGGCATAGGGTCCTCTTCAGACGAGGGGCCCAGTGGCTTGTCCCTGGTCACCCACTCTCACCTGGATTAGGACAGGGACCCCCAGATGCCCAAACACCGCTCCTTTTTGGTAGCAGGGGGTCTTCAGAGCCCTTCTCTGTTCCTTTGGGAGGTGACGCTGTTTGCAAAGACTCCAGGAGGCTGGGGAACCCTGGCCCAGGGTCGGGGCCTCTGGGGTTCTGGTCAGGCCTCTGCCTCCATTCTTGCCCCTCCATTCTGTTCTTGCGAGTTGGAGCGGGGGGTGTCTCTTCCCTCCGTCAATCACGAATCAGACCACATTTCATGTCTGTTTCCCACCCCACACCCTTCCGTGGTTTCCAAGTGCCCTCAGATGGACCCAGCGGGGCCTGAGACCCCCTAACCTGGATGCTGAGGCACACCCTGCCCCCATGGACATGACTCCCAGGCCTCGGGGTCCGAGCCTATGTCCCCCAGTTCTCAGCTGTGCGACAGTGGTGGGCTCTGTTCTGTCTGTGCTTGTCTCCTCGTGGGGACAGGCACAGGACCACTTCCCAGCGGGGTGCGGGTGAGGCGTGTCTGCAGGGTTGAGCACACATGTCTCCTGGCACAGAGACGACTGACGTGAATGCTGGCTACTGTCCACCTTCTCCAGTGTGGTCCCACCCGGCCCTCCTCACCACACTGGCCTCTCCATTCCTGCACCCTCCTCTCCCCACACTGTGTATTTTGGGAGCGCCTCCTGGGTGCCAGCGCTGTGAGGTGCAGGGCTGGACCCAGCAGACTTCCCAACAAAATCAAACACACAGGAGCTAGAGGGGTGACCTGCATTTTGAATGAAAGAGATGGAAGCCATGAGACAGGGAAAGGACTGGGAAGAGGATCCTACTCTGCAGAGTGAGATCAGGGCAGATCTCCCTGACTCTTCAGGCCCGTGAAGGCCGAGTTTCCTGGCCCGAGGTCCCCCCTCAACCCGGCCTTAGGCTAGGGCCTCCTCCAGGAAGCCACTTCCTTGGAGAGGGCACCCAAATCAAAACCACTGCCGCCCCATTACTCTACCGCTCTGTTGCCTTTACCCGCAGGCTGCTCCCACGTCACGAGTGTGCCTATTTTCCTCTCTCCCAGGACTCTGAGCACCGTGATGGCAGAAGCCACCCCCCATCTCCAGCGGGGCCTGACCCACGGGAAAGCTGAGCATTTGCTCTGTGACTGTGTCTCCCTTTCCCTCTCCTGTAGGGCCTGGGCTGATGGCGGCGGGGCCCTTCCCGAGCAGCAGATGGGGCGGTTCTGCCAATGTGATGACCAGGACCCCCGAGCCATGTGCGAGGGGCTCTGAGGAGGACTGCAGAACACCTGGTCAGCTCTGGGCAGTCTGCTCTGGGTGGCCCTGACTCCGGGACAGAGCTGTGTCCATGGCAGCTGCTCACACCGCGAAGCATGCAGGTGCAGGGGTGGGTGTCAGGGCTAGTCCAGGGCCCCAGTGTCCACTCTCGGGAAACACGCAGTGCTGGGGGAGCCCCTGAAGTCTCCTACTGCAGCTGGGAATCTGGACCTTCCAGGTCACGTCCCAGGTATTTCCATGTGGTGTTAATGCTAAGTAATGGTGACTAAGAGGAAATTATAGACCTGCCTCTCTTGGAGGGCACAGTGGAGAGAAGCACGCAGGAAACACGGCTCTCCGGAACCCTAAGCAGCACCCAAGACAGCACAGGCTGGCAACTGACTGGTGAACAGGCTCACATCACGGCACGAGACACCACCATGAGGCCTGCCTCAGAGGCCAGGCTCGAATGCCTGCTTCACCGTGGGAGGATGGGTGGTGACCATGGTGCCTTGTGTCACTTTTCTGAGGATGCCTCTTCCTCAGGTAAATGAGACACATTCCTGGTACAGCTGTGAGGGCCCTCAGATGGCTCCGCAGGGTGCCTCTCTGCTGTGGGGACCCCACTGCACACGCCCGAGAGGGACGTGGGGAGAGCCAGCCTCCCGTTACTGGCAGCTGGTAAATGGAGGCAGGAGCACAGGACCTGGAGCTGGTTGGACCACGTGACTCTGACACCTGTTTTGTGTGAACTTGGGCCTTTCTGAGCCTCAGAAATAATGGGGTGAAAGAAAACAAGGCACTCAGCCTGCCTGCCGGAGGAGGCCACTGTGATGAAAGTTCTCCCCGTTCTTGTTACTCTCCTCCCGTGATCCTCAGGGAAGCCCTGGGTCCACCCCAGCTGGACACTGGTCGAAGCCAGTCACTGGAACCCTGGACAACACTCACAGCTGTGCGCCTGCCCCAACCAGGAGGTTCTGACGCAGCCCCGCAGGGGTGCAGCCTGAGAGTGGGATTCTGCAGCCCCCGGGTGACTTCTAACACGCTGACTCAGCTGACAGCACCTGGACATTCTTCAAAGCCCCAAACTTGCCGGAGGCCCCGACTTCACCCAGGGTCAGAGACACCCCAGATTCTTCACTGGGGAGATCAAATATAGGGAGCAAAGCCGAGTTCTCTTCAGTTCTATCAAGCTCCCAGTTTCTTAAATAATTCATGGCCATTTTTTCCCTTGAAGCTTCAGCTAGAGTGTGCCCTGAGGGCAGGGAAGCAGGCTGCTGTTAACCTTAGTTCACTCTGCAAGGGGCCGCAGAGGTAAGAAGGGCCGCCTGGCAACTGCTCACCAGCATGGGCTGCGGTCTAAGCCTGGGAGGAAGGGCTGAGCCAGATGAGCTGGGACCGGAGTCCTTGTAGCTGCTTCTTGGCTGAGGTCTGGTGTCAAGGGCTGGGCAGGACAGCTAACTCATCACTGAGCCCACAGTTTAAAGAGCCGTGGCTCTGGAGTCTGACTCAATGTGTTTCCTTTAAATATTACCATCCTTTGCATTCTTGAGGGTAAAGATCACTCAGCATTCAGCCAACTGCCACATCTAGTCATCTGGATGGAAGCATATCCATCCACCCACCCATCTTTCTTTCCACCCATCCATCTTCCACCCACCCAACCCCTCATCAACCATCCACCCATGCACCCATCTTTGCATCCAGCCATCTTCCCATTCACCCATCCATCGTCCTATCTACTCTCCCACCTACTCGCTGATCCATTTATCCACTTAGCCTTCTTTCCTTCTTTCCTTCCTCCCTCCCTCTGTCCCTCCTTCTCTTCCCTCTTTCTATTCTTTCAGCATTCATGCTTTTATTTGTTCTCAAAATAATTACTGTACACCTCCTATGCACCAGGCATTGTGTTAAACGCAAGCCGTACATGGCGAGTGAGTACACCAGAGCCTGGCTTCTGACAGCTTACACTCTGTTTGGGGGAGACAGTCAATGAACACGTCAACAAATATGCACACGCCGATGAGGGTGGAGAATACATCTGGGGTCTGTGGCAGAGAGGCTGGGGAAGCCTAACTTCAGTGGCATTTGAGCTGATGAGTGAGTCCCAGCCATTCAAAGCTATTCCAGGTAGAGGGGCAGCAAGCGCAAAAGCCTGGAGGCTGGAATAAGTCTGCTGGGTCCGAGAAGGCTGGGGCCAGCACTGAGAGAGCAGACGGGTGAGTTCAGGGGGTGGGCGGCCCAGGTCAGGGCGGGCAAAGGCACGGAGTGCAGAGACCAAGATGGCATCAGAACAGCTCTAATTTGCTCATGTCACTTCATGGGGAGACTGAGCCCCAGAGCCTGCCCAGAGCCTTTTCCTATTGGGCTCAAAGGCATTTATTTTGGGGCAGATGGGATGTTCAAATTTCTTTCTGGATGGCGCAGGTTCCCCAGCCCCCTCTTCTGTCCTAAAGTTCCCCTCTCTGGAAGGACTTGTCAGCCCACTGCCCACATTCATGCCACGTCTGTGCAGACAGCCCTGACGGGGGACAGGAGGACAACATGGGCTGGCTCAGGGAGCCTGCAGCGAGCAGCAGCTCTGCCAGCTCTGTCTGTGTGGCTTTGAGCAAGTGTCTTGCCCTCTCTGAGTCTTGGTTTCATGTACACGGAAAGAGGGGTAGAATGGAGGCTGTACCGAGGGAGTCCCCTTCAGCTCCACGCCCCTCTGATTTGGCAGGAAGTTGGCTACGGGGCTTGCTTTGGCAGCCTGGCTTGGGGGCTCTGACACAAACCGAAGCATGGACAGTGCGGGTTTGAGTCAGACTGACTGCCACTTCCTGTGAGGCCTCAAACAAACGACTTGGCCTCCTTGGGTTTTGTATCTGTCAAGGCAGGACTTAGTAGGGCCCTGCTTTCAGGGTGTTCCGAGAGTCACGAGACAGGGTACGCAAAGTGACAAGCCGAGGAGGGGTCCGCCTCATCCCGGCCAGCTCACTGTGGGCAGGGGGGCCAGCTGCCCATGCAGAAGCAGGCGCTCGTCTTACCTCCAAGGCCTCGTAGTACATATCTTTAGCCTCCGTATCTGTCTTGGCCGACATCAACCAGGATTTGATCAAATATTCATAGAAACTGTCCCCGAGTCCTCCAACTGAGACGTGGTCTGTGAAGGGAAAAAGGACAGGGATGGTATCTCCAGCTGCTGGGGCGGCCAGCAGGACCAACCCAGCATCGGCGGCCGCCGACACTATATATACCAGCAAGCAAGCGTTTAATCAGCGGCCTCCAAACCCCGAGCAGGGAGACCCCGGGTGAGGAGTAGAAGTATCCGGGCTCATCGGGGCCATAAATCATGTCACCCTGGCAGGATGAGGATGGCGGGGCCTCTGCTTATTAACTGTAAATGAGTTGCATTTCTTTAAAAAGATAATCTGGTAGCAGGGAGTTCAGAGATTTTTATTACCTGGTGACAAACATGGTAATTAATGCTGGGCAGGTTCATAAAAGGCTGCGGAAAGGGGAGGAAGAAGCTTCATTTACTCAGTGCAGAGCTACTCTGGGAAAACTGAGTTTAAATGTAGCAAGTTTGGGATAAACGGTGCTCACAGGAGCAGGGGAGGGAAAATTGTTTGACCACCCTGGCGCTGCCCGGTGCCTGGAACCATCGCAGAGCAGGGCCTCCAGGCTGTGGGGTGGGGGTGGGGGTGCGTCTCCACTCAGGGCTGTCCCAGGGGCAAGAAGGGTGGCTGGAAGAGCACTTAACCAGAGAAGCAAGACAAAGCGAATACTACACTTACATGCTTTAAAAATCAGCAGCCGGGAATGTATTTACTAGCTGTAACAAGGAGCAAAACTTCAGTTCTCTGTTAGATTCACTTAAGCAGAGACCAAGAGGAAGGGTGGTGAGGTCAGGGGCACGGGGTGAGGTGGGAATGAGAAGAGCCTTTCAGCTCCTCTGGGGAGAGAGGGAGTAGAAAAAAAGAAGAGAGGGAAGGGGTGGGAGGAAAGAGAAAGGAACAGAGGCACAGCAATATCACCCTCTCAAGGGTCTCCTGTTCTTCGTCAAAACTCCCCAGGAGCACGCGGCAAGGCTAGCGCCATCAGCCCATTTCCCAGATGGGAAAACTGAAGGTGAGCCTGCATAGATCACACCAGTGTTCAATTCTTAAAGTTTTGGAGTGAAGCAGAGAATGAAGACAAAGTGGCAGGGACAAAGAAAGGACACGTGCAAAGAGAGAGGGACCAGAAGTCAGAGGGTAAAGACAGGTGGGGGCCAGGAAAGGGATTCAGAGGAAGGCCCCTCCAGCCCCTCCATACACACATCCTGGCCAACAAAGGTTCAGGAGCAGAATGGACTCGGGCAACATCTGGGACCCACCAGAAAAGGCCTGGGGCATGAGGAGTTGTGGGAGGGGTCAGTGTGGCTGGACTTGTTTCGGAGGAGCAAGAGACCCAGCCCCCATTCTGAGGTGGAGGGCAGAGCTTGGGTGGACACAAAGGGAGGCAGGGGTGTGCCAGGCCCAGCACGGTGATGGCATGTCCACGGCTGGCACAGGGGGTGTTGCATTGAGCAGAGGCAAGACACACAGGGCTGAAGTCAAACCTCCTGCAACTCACGGCCCACAGAGGGGACTCTGGCTCACAGGTCGGCGGCAGGGACACTGTCATGGCGACACTCACCTCCTGGCCCTGCCTCCTCTCACCACCTTCTCCACCACCCCCACCTCCCCATGCCTTTCCGCCTGTGATGACGCCTCCGCCCAGAACGCCCCTCCTTGCCTGGCACGGCCACGCTTCCTCACAGCTGCCCCTGGGCAGGCAGTGCCTGGCCTCAGTGAGGCGCTCACGGTGCCCGCCTGCCCCCGCCGGGGGCTCCCAGCTGCGTTCTAAGTGTCCTTTATATCTGTGCTCCCACTAGACTGGGGGCTCTCTGTGGGGAGACCATTTGTGATTCAGTCTTATGCCCGGTTATCTGTGCGGCTCCCTGCAGATGCCCCTAAGTCCTGAATAAACGAAAGGAAGACAGGTTTGAGCGGTGCCAGGCCCCAGTCTGGATTTCCATCATGTGACTGCAGGGAGTGGGCGTGGGTCACAGGCGAGGGTCCACGGGCGGGTTACCCGGAGTTCCAGGAGTGTTTGAGACAGGACACACTCTTGGGGTTCTGTGTTTAGTCTTGCAGGGGCCTCCTGCAATGCGGGTAAGTCCCCTTGGAGGTCCTACTGCTTCCTGGCATGCATGGCGCGTGCGTGGTCCACAGGAGTCCAGGAAAGGGGTCAGAAGACATGAATCCGCTATTAGATCTGCTGGGGTTGGTCTTGTGTGTGGTCAGCAGGGAGCAGGAGCCTGGTGGACTCCTCCTGGGTGTGAGGTCCTGGTGGCAGAAGGGTCTTGGCCTCCGTGTTACCCTGAGGCTCAGTGTGGCAGAGCAGAGGCTGGAAGACGGGGATTCAGTCCAGCTCAGCCTCTGCCTTTCTAAGCCGCAATTTCTTGTGTGTGTTACAAAAGGGTTAAAAAGAAGACTCAAGGAGAGAAAATAATGTGAACATACTTAGCTGATGCAAGTTGGTAATGTTATTATTGGCTGGAAAACTACATAATAACTGAAAAAAAATCTCCCAATGAAAACCTGAGCTGACCCCAGGCACCAAAGCCAGGGGAGGAGGCAGCCAGGCACCTAGGGGAGCAAGGCTTTCTAACATTCCCTCTGCTCTTTAATAGGCCACAGATTCATATTTTATTAATATGAAGCCATTTTCCATATGTGACGACTTTGCCCAGACCAGCGACCCTTGGCGCAGCCTGAAAAGAAAATTATGCTTCTCAGCGGGGGCTCCTATAATTTGCAAGGTAGCCGCTCAGCTGGGAAGCCACACCCCTCCTTTTGATGGGTTCCGTGCACTGTCCTGGAGCAGCCAGGCGGCAGCAGGCAGTTCATCTCTTCAGCCAGTCAGGCCTTGCAATTAAAAGCAGTAATAGTTATTGAACTGTCTCTTCCTGTGGTCATAATCTATAATTCAAACCTTTGTTTTCTCCCTGAACTTTCAGATTTGGCATTGTCTTTTGGTTAAAAATACTTTGCATTTCTGTAAGCGGTTGGTTTTGGCACGAGGTCACTTGGCTTGGGAGTGAGGTCACTGCCGGGGAGAATTCCTGGGTGGAGTTTTCTGGGCCTCCTGGACCTGCGGGTCACAGAGGCTCGGGCTGGAAGGACAGGCCTCTGTAGTTTTCCTGCGATGCTCCTGCTGGCCGGCAGCCCTCGCGGCTGTGTGTGGGCTTTTAGTGTAGGTGCTCGTTACTTCTGGGAGCAATCCAGTCACCTTGGAAGAGGAAGTGAAATGCTTCTTGCAGCTCTGACCACTGCTCCCACACCCTTCCATGAGGCACAGAGAACACACACCATGCTCTCCTCCCATTTTGCAAGGGAGAAAACCAAGGCTCACTGAGAGAACGTGAAGTGAGCTCCCTCAGTTATGCAGGAATTAGACTCCTGCTCCTGCTTGAGGAATGGCGCGGGAGGAGAGGTCTTTTTCAGGCAGAACAGTGGAGGGAGGGTGCTGGGCCGTTCTTGGGGCTCCTAGAGGCAGGCCAGTTGCTGGAAACTACATTCGTTCTGCTTCCATGAGAGAGGGAGAGAGAGAGTGTGTGTGTGTGGAGCAGGGGGCTGTGAATGATGCTCCACGGGGGGACCATCAACCGGCCTGTGGAGAAACAAGCCTCTGACAGAGAACACGGGGAGCCCTGAGGCCAATTCTTCGACACAGATGGTCGCAAGGGTGAATTCAGGATTGTCATACGCTGTGTAGCCAGGGTCTGCTGAACTTTTTTCCGTGAATGGTGGAGGCGGGACCGGGAGGGGACGGCCTTGGGAGTCACTTGTGCGGCAGACAGCTCTACTGGGAACACTCCTGCCACTCTGGGGGATGACGACAGAGGTGGCAGCCTTGACGGAGGAGCTCTCAGGGCAGGGCGTCACCCACATCCGCTCCAACAACAGCAGTGGGCGATAACAAACCTCCCCGTGATGCCCGTCAGGGCGGGCCTCGCTGGCACGTGGCACCGCTCTGCACTTGGGCCTCGTCCAGCGCGGCCCTCACCTCAGAGGACCGGTGGCGTCTACACTCACGTTGCATCCAGTTCCCGCTCACGGGGCTGAGGAAGTTGGGGTAGAGGCCGAAGGGCTTGTCGATCTTCCGGAGAACCTTCCGGATGTTCCTGACCTGCCGAGAGAAAACCAGGGCCTCCTCACTCCCTGAAGAAGCCAGCCCCGCTGACTCCCTGGCCCAGGTGCAGGGCACTGGTCAGGCTCCACAGACCAACGGACGAGGCAGCGGGGGCTGCTGGACAAGAGCAGGCTGCTGGCCACAGCGGTGGGAGGCCTTACCCCTATGCCCACGACGCGGTGGCAGGGCGTGGCTGCAGGGTGGGGGGCTGACTACCCTCTGACCTCTGTACTGCACCCGCGCTCCCCATTCCTCATGCATGCTGCTTTAGGGGAAGGGTCTTTTTTTTTTTTTTTTTTTTTTTAAGGAAAGGTGCAGGCAGGAATGAAGGTAAAAAGAGGCAGGTGCACAGGAAGAGAGAGAGATAGGAGGAAGCAGTCGATTTTATTTAGTAGTTTATCTTGGTGGTTCCCGCCAGTCCTGGAACTTGATCCAGGGACCTTGCGAGGGACCGCCACTCCACCGGGTAGTCCCGAGGAAGGGTCTTTTTAGGAGAGGAAGTTCATATAAAGCGAGAGCAGCTCATTTTTAAGTGCTAGGTCAAAGTGCCCTTTGAGTAGGTCAGAAATGTTCAAATATCTGCGATCCATACAGTTCAATCTAGCGGTCTGTTCCTTTCTCTGACGCTGCAGAACCAAACCCTAACAGGTATCTCGGGATAGTAACACAGCAGCAATGACCAATGATCGATGCCAACATTTCCTGGTTCTTAGAGCCAGACCTGCTAGAGACACTCGCTTCTGCCCTCACAACCACTGGTATGGAATTAGTGTCTCAGCTAACATGACGACCCCAAACCTCAGGCAGGGCTAGACTTGCTGGCGGGTTGGGAAGTGGCGGAGCCGGGAGGAGAGTGCAGAGCAGCCCTGGGGTCCACAAAGGACCCAGGTGGGCCGTGCAGCTGTGTGAGCAGGACTACCCCACCTGAACAAGAGGCTGGATTTGCAACCTTTGGGCAGGGTGAGAAGCTGGGCTCAGGAAGGCTCTATCCATCCAGGTCTGCTCTCCCGCAGTGCATGACATCCTCCCACCAGACTCCTGGGGAGGGAAAGGCCCTCGGGGACCATACTGGATCATGCTCATAGATTTATCTACAAGGTGAGGAGCAGGAGAGCAGCCTTTTAGCTGTCAGACCTTTCCTTCAGAGGACAGCACTTTGCTCTGCCACATCAGATTTCATATCCATTTACGTTAACAGAGTCCATTATGGGGGACAGGAATGTGCTTGTACCTGAGTTATTCTCGACTGTCCTGCTGGTGAGCAGTGAAGCAGGCAAAATGAGCTCCCCCGGAGGGTGCGGGCGCTTCTAGAATTTGGGCCAATTTGTTGACTGCCAATAATCGCCTCTGCAGGAGGCATGACTGGGGGATGAAAATAGCTGGAGAATATAAATGTGGAGAGAGACAGAGAGATGGATGGAATCTGCAGAAAATGCCGAGGCTACTGCACAAACCTGGTCTTAAAAGAGCGTGGGCTTCAGAGTCAATGTCCTGGGCTGGAATCTGGCTTTGTCACTTAGAAGTGATCCAGGATAAGCCAGTAAGCTAAGTCTTTTGTCACATGGGGTAATGTGAAGCCCCACCTCCTAGAGCCTGGGAGGGTCAGGGACAACATGCCACACCCAGTAGGTGCTCAGGCCATGGGAGCCGGTGTCTCCAGATCAGCGGGGGTCTAGGGTGAGCCCCTCGCCCCTCTCTACTCAGAGCTGCCTACAATCTTCCTAGAAAAACTTGTCTCAAGAGGTGGAAATAGGAGGCTGCAGGAGGGAGGGCTTGGAGGGGAGAAAAAAAATCTCAGAAAAGAAGACCCACTGGGAAGTGGGGCTGGATTTATTCTGAGAGCTGTCAAGGTGGTGTCATAGGGAGGCAGTGTCCTCTTGAAAGAAGGAAAAGCTTCTGAAGGCATGTTGGACAGCAGGGCCGTTTAAAGGCGGTAGTGAGTCCTTCCAGGAGCCTCTCAAGAATGCTCGATGGAGTCCCACATTGAGTGAGCAGTGGCCCTGAACTCAGCACCAAAGAACACGTGGGTTCTTACTAAAGCCAATTCCTGGGCTTGGAGTGATGCTTAGAGATCTGCTTCTTCATGGGTGTGCCCGGTGTTGCTCTGAGACTGGCTGGCTGATTTGGGGCTGGGAGACATTGGTGGAGGTTGGATCTCTGACCTCCCAGCACCCCTGCTGCTCTAAGAGCAAACACTGGGATGGGGGAGAAAAGGCTCTGGGAGTGGGGGCCTGCAAGGGACTCCCCTGAGGTTTCTTGGGAGGCGGGCCTTGCACCTCACCGATGCGATGGAGCCTGCACACCATCTGAGGGTGGAGCGTGTACACAGCCCTTTTCTGGCTTTCGGGAGACATTTCCAGACACTGGGTCTGTGGTACAGAGGAGGGCGGCTGCAGGGCTTCACAGAGAAGGACGAACAATGGCCTGGGAGTGCTCTCTGTCTCTCTCGGTCTCCATCTCTCTGTCTCTCTGTTTCTCTCTCTGTCTCTGTCTCTCTCTCTGTGCTTCATCCGCCCAGTGACAAGGAGAAGGAATGGACACGAGCCTGTGCTGTAGAGGGAAATCACTGCCTGCCTGTTGACTGACTACATGTGCTAGACAGGCATCTGGAAGGAAAAGGCACAGGCGGATGTCACATGGAGTTAAATGTCTCTGGAAAGGGGGCTTTTGTACCGAGTGGCCAATTCCTGCCAATGTGAGCGGTGCCTAGACTATAGATGCTGCACTTTCTCCGGACTCACGTGTGTGGCTGCCGCTCCACAGACAGGTGCCAGACACCGTCCTGGCAGCTCTCCCCCCCGCCTCTAACGTCCCGACTGCTGTCCGCACGCGCCTGACACAGGCCACAGTCTTGCCCAGGTAGCCGGGACTTCTGGGTCCCCTCCGCCCTCCTGCCGCTGCTGCTGCTGCTCTCTGTGCGGGGAAGACTTGCCTTTTCTGCGAAGACCTGGTTTCCAGAGAGCTCCGTGAGGTGCAGGAACTCCAGGTGCAGGGAGCCGAACTCCGCCAGGACGCTGCTGCTCCCCGCCGTGGCCCAGCCCCAGCTCCTGTTGGAGCCGCTGGAAAACAGAAGGAGCCGCCATCAGCCCCTGCCGGCCGGGCTGGCTGCTGTGCTGGGAGGACAGTGAGCGCTTAGTCGGGGAGCGGCTTCTAGGTGCCAGCCCTGCCGTGGGCGCTGTCTCAGGCACCTCAGCAGCCCCCGGGGCTCGGGCCTCCCCGTTCTGCTGACTTGCGGAGACCGTCTGAACCCAGGCCTGTCTGACATTCCTGTTTCTACGCTCAGGCAGCCCTGGACGCCCCGGGGGCTCTAGAAGAACACAACGGAGCTGCCCTGGTGGCCTGTGCTAAACGGACAGGTGATGGCTGCCAGGGGCCACGACAGCCCCACAGGACCGTGGGCTGGAGGCCAGTGGCTGCCCACAGTCAGGGGTGAGTGTGTGGAGCGGACCGTGGGAGGTCTGACAGGGCAGGTGAAAAGCAGGGCCCCTTCTGGTTCTCCTCTGTCAGTGCGGCCAGGGAGGGCCCCCGGGGGCGCAACTCTGTGCAACCCATGCCTGCGGGGCAGGCGGTGCTGGTCTGACCACATCTGGGCTTCCTCCTGGGAAAGAAAAGGTTTAATCACCTGTTACCGGTTTGAACACCTTAGATAAAGTCAAATTAGAGAACATTAGCACGGCCCTGTGAACTCCCTGAAGAAGGCTGTTAAATAGCCGGCCACCTTCCAG
Organism: Solenodon paradoxus; assembly: GCA_004363575.1. Lineage (NCBI taxonomy): Eukaryota > Metazoa > Chordata > Mammalia > Eulipotyphla > Solenodontidae > Solenodon > Solenodon paradoxus. Next base: position 23,940 of record RJWH01004741.1, on the reverse strand, counting down.
GAGCTGAAAACAGGGCATGGGACAGTGACATCACCCCATCCCACACCAAGTGGGGCTGCTGGCACCCAAAGCCTGTCTGGTACCAGAACTTGAACTAACCAAGGTGCCTGTCTCTTCTCAGTATTGTTTAATTTCAGGTTCATTCACTTAAAATCTCCCTGGGTTTTGCAGCTGGGAGCTGCGGCTGCGAGGCCTTGGGCAAACCATTTCCTCCGGTTACCTCTGCTTCTCCATCGATAAACTGGGTGAGGGTACTGTGCCCCAGTTCCCAGAATGGAGTGGCCTTGGGCAAGTCGCTCCTCCCGTGCCTTAGTTTCCTCATATGTATCAGGAATATCTTTGCTGTGGGACACGCAAGACAACCAGGAGAAGAGGGTCTCTGCAGGGAGGCGTGGGGGCTGAGGGCAGGGCAGGTGGAGCCTGTGGAGTGAGCTCTTTCTCTGTCAGGGCGCCAAGGTGCCGCCGGTGTGGGGCAGGCTGAGGCCCCGGCCTTCTGGGGAGCCCTGGGGAGGCCCTCTGTTTCTGGCTGTGATGTCACTGGCTGTCTAGGAAACAGGCCCATCTGTCCCTGTTTCCTGGGGACAGGACCTGGGAAGGCAGGTCTGGGGCAGGAGGGTGCTCTGGGAGGTCACAGTTTGCTACCTGAGGGGCACAACTTTTTCTGGGGAGGGACTGGGATACCCGAGGTTGCCCTTCTCTCTGAACGCCACTCTGACCTGGAGGTGGCTTCTGAGAAGAAGAAACCCATCAGTCTCTGAGCTTCCAGGAGCAGATGGAGGGCTGGAGTGCTGGGATCTTTGTGGGCAGGCGACCTTAATAACGTAGAGATGGCCACCGGCCCCTTCTTCCTGTCTCCACTTCCCGGGCATTTCCCTGACTCTGGGGGCGGGTGGCGGGGGGAAGGGCTGCACTGAGTGAGTAAACGTGGCCCCTGGATAATAAACAACTTCCATCTACTGAGCCGCACTAGTGTGCAGTGGTCCCTACAGGCATGGGGCAAGTTGTTTGCATCATTATTTCATCTGAAGTCCACACAGTAAAGTATCATTAATTCCAATATGGATAAGAAGGCTCAGAGAGGGAAATGAGTTGTCAAAACCAGAGCCAGTGGGTGGTGTGGGGGCTGCCAGCCTCGGAGGGCTCTTCCCTAGAGGTCTCCTGCCAGATGGCCCCTCATCCATTCAGAGGAGGGGGGCTGTCTGCCTCAGTCCCTCTTCCTCCCAGGCCAAGTGAGACTCCTCTCTTTAGCTTGTGATCTCAGTAGGAGCTCGAAGTCCCCACAGAGGTTCCTGGGATAATTGATGCTTCCTTCCCTCAAAGAGAAATTCAAGATAAAAAAAGCCACCTGCCACCCAACTCTCCTTTGTTCCCATTGCCCCCACTTCAGGAACCTCCCCTTCCCTCTTCTCATCCCTCCCATATCCACCCTCCCTGTGGGCTTCCCCCAGTGGGCAGAGCCGCCCTGGCAGACAGGCAGACAGGATGAGTCCTTGGCACAGCCCACCCAGACCTCCCCGCTTCCCAGTGAGGTGACCCCAGGCAGATGGGTTCATTTCTGTGGACCCCAGGTTCCTCATCCACGACACGACAGCCCCCATAGCTCACAGAATTGCTGTGAGGCTGTCACTAGTCCTCCTCATTATGAAATGGCACATGTCAGTGATCTGTGTGTCTGTCATTCACTTGCCAGGCAGTGGTGGGCTCTTATTTTACATTCATACCCAAATTCACACAGCACATTAAAGAACTGTGAGGACTGAATCCAAATCCTGGGACTTTGTGTCCCAAATACATCACCTCTGGGCAGAATCCAGCCTGGGCTGGCAATGGGCTCACAGAAGTGCCGCCCTCTGTCCCCTCCCAGTCTTTAAGCCTACAGGTGGGCCTCTGCCTGAGTTCTCTCCCCGGGCAGGAGGACGCTCCAGAAAGCTCCTTCCTGCTGCGGCAGAAGCTCAGGGTATGTGTGCCTGCGTGAGCCCACGTGTGTACAGGGAATTGCCACCTCTGGAGGCAGACCTATTCTATTCTAATTCTAACTTTGGGAGGTCACTCAGCTCACTTCTCTGAGCCTCAGTGTCTCCACTGGTAAAATGGGGCCCATGTGGCCGCTGAGGCTGAAAGAGAATCCGGGTTATGCTCACATGGCTCCCTGCACCAGACGAATCTTGCCAGGTGTGCCTGTGTGTGGCAGGAACAGGCCTAAGGAAACACAGGTGTGTGAGTGTGCAGACACACCGATTGAAGAGTGTGTGACAAAGGTGAGCCTTTAGGATCAGAATGGGTGGCAAAAGTGGGGTGTGTGTGTGTGTATGTGTGAGATTCCGTGGCAGAAATCTCTGAACTGGCCGCTGCACTCTCCCAGATGGTCCAGTGGTCCCTGCAGGTCACAGACTCACCTCCCTGTAAGGAGGAGCAGCTGTGCTCTGGATCATCTCCCTCACGGGCCTCCCTGGCACTTTTGGGCAGTACCTGCTTCTCTACCTTTCCTGCTAGGGCCCATGTCTTGTCTTTCCTTTCGGCTGGCCACAGCAAGCTTTGCCTGAAGCAAGAGTGGTGGGGGTGTGATGGACTCCCACCCATGGTCCCTCTCTAAAGAGCAAACATAGTGTCTCGTGGTCCACTGCGTCCCTGAGGTTCTGCCTGGGTGGAGCAGGGAGGCATTTTTAGCAACAGATTCCTTCCTGGTGAAAATGAAAGGGTGGTGTTGCAGGGAACATGCAAACCCATGCGTATGTATACTGCACTGCAGCTTGCAAACGCCTCAAGACTGCCATGCTGTCTCACTCAGAAATGTCAGGGTCCGTGCGGGATTGGACCTGGGCTCTGAGGGGCACAGGCGAGGTGCACGGTCAGGGCTGTGGTTTGTAGGGCCTGTGGCAGGCAGCGTTATGCACAGAGGAGCGAGCCTGGGCTCGGGTTCTGTCCATCAAGGTTCTGGACCGCGAGGCAGAGAAGCTGGGTCCAGGAGATGCTGGAAGCTGGAAAGACTGTGTCTCAGCTCCACAGCTGGCTATGCCTCTAGGATCAGATACTTGAAGTGAGATCCAAGTATCCAGCTCAAAGGAGTAACCCTGACACTGAGAACAGGCTTTGACCAGTCCTCATGATGACTCATCTGTGATCCCACAAGCTGTGTGAGCAGGGATGTTCGTCGAAGGAACGGACGAAGAGTTGGATGTGGATTCTGCTCTCAGGAGGCTCCCAGGCCTGTGGGGGCACATGAAGATGGGTGTGGTGGGGCCATGATGAAGCAGCCAGGGTGTCTGGTGGCCAGGAGACTGGTGGAGGTGGCATGTGACCTGGCTTGGTGGCCAGGACGTTGTGAGAGACGCATCAGTGAGGGCGGCAGGATGGCGGCACATCTGGGGTCCTCGGGAGAAAGACCACGGTTCCTCTCTGGGTTTCAAAGAGGTTGGGTTACTTGTCCTCTGGGGCTAGTGCTCTCTGAGTCTCAGTCGCCACATCTTCCCTCCCCAAGGGAGGGCAGCAGTGAGGGGGCAGTAAGCACCCTGAAGACTTTGGAGACACACAGAGTGCAGCCCTGGTCCACCCTCTCCAGTGTTCCCAAGGTCCCTGAGACTTATGCTGACCACAGGTAACGTTTTTCAGGTTTCCCGACCATCCTGCCGTTTTCACATGCCAATTTTGTCTCGCGTCTAAGAAACCAGGGCCACCTTTATGAGGGGCAAGGAGGCCGGTTGTGTTGCCCCAGGCCTACTCAGCAGCGGGGCCCAAAAGCAGCTCCCCCTCTTTGCCTTGTGTTAAAAATAGCCCTTGCCAGTGCTGACCGCGGCGGGCCCTGGCCACCACGACGCTCCTGTGCCTTGTGAGAAAACAGGAGCCGCAGGAAGAGGATCCCGCCCCCGCCCTGTGTGAGCCTGTTTCTTCAAAGGGAGCAGAACGCCACAGTGTGGCTGGGCCGCAGTTAAGCACTGTGGGGGTTATCTCTGGCCTTGCGGGGGTTATCTCCGGCACTGTGCGGGGGTTACTGGGCATTTCTGGCATGGGATGGCTAAAGTGGCATGTGTTTTAGGCAGCACATTTAGAGAAGAACTTACAAGAGCACCAAATTTGGTTTTCACCTAAGGTGCCAGAATTCCTTGCCCTGGTCAGATGACACTGGATTAGACGTTACCGCGCGATCGCCATTCCGCATCATATAGCAGTTGCTCTGCTCTGCTCCTGCTGGGACTGCTCCTCCTCCTCCCTGCCCCTGAGTCCCAGTGCACAACTCCGTCTCCCCATTTTTGTTGTCCAAATGTCCTGTTTTTTGTCTCAAGGAAATAAGGTCAGCTTACTGAGACTCTAGTTTACAGGCTGAATTAAGCAACAGATTAGGAGGCAGGGAAAGGATGGAAAAGGTCAATAAAAAAATCGCTGTTTTAAAACAGAGCCAGCAGAAACGTTATTAGTAGTTTCTTTAACTATTGGAACCACGTGGGATTTTTAAATTTTTTTGTCCTCTCCAACATTTTTTAATATAATCTACATTTTTTGATAATGAGGATTTATTATCTTTAGAGAAAGGCAAGTCCTGATAAACATTTTTGTTAATGGAGTTGGAAATCCCGGGTTCGTGTCCTGGAATGGTTAGCTACTGGCTTCTGCGAACGGGGCAGGCCTTTTACTCCTCGGAGTCTGAGCCTCTGTGGGCTTGACACTCCCAGAAGCCCCTCTGCGTTCCTGAGACCCAGTCCAACCAGGAGCCCCAGGTGAGATCTGCTGACCAGGGTCCTGATCACTCCCAGCAGCTCTTGGCACATCCTCGTGGTGGGTGGGCTTGTAGTGCTGGGCAAGGAGGGTGCTGGAGGGCCGTGAGGCCAGCAGCGTTGTGGGAGGACCCAGGGTAAGAGCTGCGGGCTCTAGACCCCCGAGAACCAGCATGCTGACGACAACAACACTGGAAAGCCCTTGCAGGCACTGTGCCACCGACTCGCTGTGCTTCCCAGGGTGGGTGCTGTCCTTTCCCTGGGCTTCGGTTTCCATGCAGACTCAGTCAAGCCACCAGTGAGGAATCAGAGGAGTCCTACCTTTTGAAGTTCACAACGCCTTTTGGGATTCCCGTGGGGGTGTTAAAGGCAGGCAGGAGTTTCTCTCCAAGCTTGATGGCCTTCACTCGGAACACCTGTGAAGGAAGAGTCACAGGGTGCATGGGTTCGAGCTGGTGGGACAGGTTTGTTGCTGCAGGGGCTGCCGCTGAGGCGGGGACCCCACCAATGCTGCCGCCCCCGGTGGGAGGCAGGCCTGTGGTCAGCCTGGTCGGGCACCAAGCTGCCTCCATGGCCTTCCGGGAGGCACCTCTCTCTGAACCTCAGTTTCCCTGTTTGCCTTCCTCGGAGGGTTGTGGGAGGGATGACATTAGATGACAGTGTAAATTATGTACCCGTGTCAGGGCTGTGACGAAGGTGCAGTGACTATGACTGTGAAGAGTGACCATGGGAAGATGGCGGGAAAAAGTAGCTGGGCAGCTGGTCACCAACGGCAGGTGTCAGCCCACGCCGCGGGATAAGGCTGAGCTGGTGGGAAACTCATCTGGACAGTGTGACAGCCCTGGACGCAGAGCCCGGCCCCCAGCCCGGTAGCAGGCCCGGCTCCACAACAGGCTTCCCTGCACTGCTCAGCCAGCCCTGCCTCCCTCTGGGTGAGGTTCCCATGTGGGAAACCACCATTCTGATTCCGTGCACAGCTCCAACTGCACAGGCGGAATGAAGGTGGAGGAAGGAAAAGGTGACCACCCACAGGAGAGAGTGGGGGATACAAAGAGGTTGCAGGCCTCCTGGTCCTGCCCCGGGCTCTGACCCCTCTGATTAATTCAAAAGAACTGGTGACCTTCTGACTCAGCAAGTGCCCCCTGGGAATGTATTCTAAGGGAATAAACAATAAGGGATGTCATCAAGATTTAGTATGGCTACTTATTCCAGCACCTTTATTAAAGGGGGGGGCGCTCTAGGCACCCCGCCGTAGGGAGGGCCGTGTACTGGACCATCAGGCAGTCGCCAAGACTGGTGGGAGAACATGTAACAGCAAAGACAGGCTTCCTGCTCTGTTCAGAGAAGTAGTTCAGAACAGTGTCATTCAACTTTTGTAAGAATTATACACACACGAGACACCAACACGTCAGCAGTGGTCTCCTCCGAAGCCTAGGCTCGTGGTGGCGCTTTTTTTTTTTTTTTTTTTTTTTTTTTTTTTTTTTTTGGTCTTATCTTTATTCTCTGTGCTATTTTTAGACTGAAAACAAACCCACAAAACACATTTTACAAGATCAGTGTGTATCCCTGTGCATACGTTTCCTCTCACTTCCGGAGCTCCAGGGTGACCCAGTTTGCTGACCTGCGTGTCTCTGCAAAACGAAGTCTTCTTGAGGTCTCCCCACACCCAACATATACGATTTAAAAACATGCGGCAGCCGCGCAGGGAATGAAGCTGGGAGGAGTCTGCCGACCCTGCCTGGGATGTGGGGGGAGGGGAGGGATCCCTGCGTAGGGAGGGTGGGCAGGAAGAACTGAACCAGACCCTGGTAGTGACGGGCGAGAGGAGAGGACAAAATTCAGTGACCCCAGTGGGTCCCAGAAGTGGGCCCGGAATCCCTGGGGAGTTTGTCTGGCGTCAAGATTCCAAAGCCTCCTGTCACCCCAGAAGTCACTAGTTTAGCAGCAACAAAAAGCTCCATTTGAGGCTCCTGATATCTTCATTTGACCCCTGGGGAGGCTGAGCACAGAGGCACGAAGGAACCCACTGGAATATGAACCCAATGGAGACCCCAGGCACCTGTCTTCTGCCCAGGCTAACATTTCTTCCACTCGCCTCTCTGCCAGCAGATCATGTCTCCTCCTTTGGAAGGCCCTGATGCCCGCTGGCACGGCGGGGTCTCAGCCCCGGGGAGGAGGCCAGGTGTGTGGACAGGAGTGGCACCCCAGGAAGAGAACATCATCTTATCACCTTGGAAGTGAGTAGGGGTGTCAGGGTCTTATCTACATGACCTTCAATGCATGCAGCAATCTTGTGGGGAAGGTTTTGACCTGCTGTGTGGATGACAATACTGAGTCTCAGAGAAGCAATTTGCCCAAGGCGGTAGAATATTCAGTGACTCTTTCCCAGACACCATGCTTTCTCTCTAAAACGGAGAGATGTGTCCTCAGACAGCCATGGCAAGCAATGTCCCAGAGCAGAAGTGACAGAAACCAATGAGAACTACATCCTGTGGCGTGGAAAGGGCACTGCGCTGGGGCCTCAAGCCTCATTGGTACCATGGAATGGCGGCACGGGCACTGCTGCTTCGCAGGCTTCGTGGAAGAATGCAGCGAGGGGGCATGTACGAACATGCACGCAAACTGCACGATGCTGTGCAGACGTCACCTGGCGCAGCAGTGCCCGTGCTCACTATTCTCCAGGACTTGAGTCTCTCAGCCGGGCTGGCCCACCCAGCAGAGGGTCCTCCTTCGGTGGGTGGCTCTGAAGCAAAAGAAGGTTCTTAGTCCAAGATGGGATGCGGGGTCTCCTTCAATTTATTCCACAAATATTGGTGGGAAATCTAAAGACTGGAAATACCTTCTTGACAGGCACCCGCTGCAAGATGGAGGACTGGGAGGAGGGAGGCCTCATCCAGGGTGACTGAGCCCTGGGGACAGGCTACAACCAGACCCTCAGGTCAGGAGTTGACCTAATGCAGCCCTTGCGTCTGCATGGCCTGAGCAAATCACTTCTCTCCAAGTCCGTTTCCTCAGCTGCAGGGCGGCAAAGTCCCCACCTCATGGGGTGGCTGGAGGAGCTCCTGAGGGTGCGTACATACAGCAAGGTCTCTGTGGAGGTGCTAGGGACAGGGGCGTATAGCCAGGCAGGGCTGGAGGACCCAGGCAGCACCCATGGCCGCAGGAACCTGCCTCCCAGGGATGCTGAGTCTGTCAGGAATCTCCTGGGGCCTTTTGAACAAAGTCACAGGCTCCCGTCCAGACCCTGTTGTCTGGTCTGCATAGGGAATCACAGACACCCTCCACGGAGGGAGGCAGGGAGGGCGCACATTGCGTCCCAGGAGCCGCCAGCGCTTCTCTGCAGCTCAGGGAACTGCACCCCTCCCGCCTCCCCCGACCCCGGCCACATGCTGGCTGAGCAGGTGCCTGTGACGGGCATGGATACCTGCGCTCGTTCGCTCTGTGAGCCATTTTCCTGCCCTGGGTGTTCGAATGAAATTCAGGCTTTGGGTGTTCAAAGCTGAAGGCTCCCATCTACAATTATTTGGGGACAAATTGGTACAAGCAGTAATCTCTGCTGAGGAGATTATGCTTGATGGGGAGAAACCTGAAGCGACCGGAGAGATAACACGCAGGCCTGTGGCCTTGAAGCCCCTAACTTCAGCCGCGCTGCTCACATTGAAGGGAAGCAGAAATGACTTCGGATGACAGGGAGCTTTAGAGAATTACGAATCTCCCTACAAATACGCCTTCACTCCAATCACCTTACTCTCCGCTCACTCTTACTCGACTTACATGCCACTACAGGAGCAGCAGAACTGGAGACGTCCCCAGCTAGCCATAACATCTGTGACTGAAGGAGCCCCAGGGCTGCCTGGCCTTCACCCAGGGCCTCTGCAGATGTACCCTCCTCTCAGAGCCTCTGTGCAGTCTCCAGACATAGGCAGGGGCTGTGTGTGGGGTTGAGGTCCGGGACTCTGTCTTCCTCTTGACTCTTCTCCAGGAGCCCAAGCTGTGGCCTGGGGCTAAGGCCTTAACTTACCAGTGACCAGCAGTGCTGTCTCATCTCCCTTGGTGCCTAGCTGGTGGCTGACCCAGCAGGGGCGGGCAAGGGATGGCTGTGGAGGAGGCCAAGGCCGAGGGGCCCGGGGTGGAAACGGTGAGACAGTGGTTGATTGTATGAGTCACTTGTATCAGCTTTATCAATCCCGAGAACCACACCGCGAGTTAAAGCAGTTGGGCAGCACCACCCTGATATTGCTGGGTGACTGCGAGGAGCTGCCTGGGTGGCGCCCTCAGGAGCCTGCCTCCTGAGGATTCTGAGTCAGACCCAGTTGCTGCCCTGAGAGAATTCACTGCCAATTGTTGGACGCCCTGGGCAGAGGCAGGGAAGCTTCCGATGGCAGAGGAGGAAGCTTGAATCTGGTTCCCACGTGAGATGCGAGGGGGGGGTCAGGTGTTCTCCAAAGCCCTTTCCAGCCTCCACCGCGCAGGCCTCAAACGGCGACTCACCTCTTCCCCTGTCAGGTAGAAGGCTGACAGGAGTCCTCCGATGTACCGGATGTTCACTTCAAACAAAGAGGCTTCTCCACTCTGCAGGCAGAAATGGGGTGGTGGGGACACTTGTGAGATGCCTGCAGGACTTCCAGAGATACCTGGGCCCTGAGACAGGTGACACTGCCCCTGTCGGCTCTGCTGATCCGGCCACCTGGGCTCCAGACCAGGCTGCTGGTGGTGCCAGAGCAAAAGGCAGTGGATCGGCACCTGCCTATCTTCGCACATTCACAGCGTTCCAAATAAACACAGGGCTTGGCTTCCTTCCGCCCTTGGCAGAGGCGGGAGCAGTGGTACCTGGCTGTACTCCAGCAGCTCAGAGCCTGGGGCCGGCGGAGTGCTGGCTGCAACTTAGCTGGAGGGCGACCTTCCTCTAGGTTGCCCCCTGGCTTAGGAGGGTAGAGTGGCCCTCCTTGCCTGGGGGTGGTGGGGCGAGCAGAAGTTTCTCAAGGAGGTTTTGGGGGCAGACAGGGCAGGACCAAGGCTAAGGGGGAGCCAGCAATTGCTCAGGCGGCTCTGCAGCCTGCAGAGCACCCCCACACATCTCAATCACTGTCATGTTCTTTCCCCTGCCTGGACTGCAAGTCCGGGGTGCTGGGGCATGTGCCGGGGACCATGGGTGGAAACCCCACTTGAGCCACATCCTTGGCTTTGGGGCTTCAAGCATGATGTTTAGCTTCTCCCTGCCCGAGTGTCTTCGTCCCGAGCGGGATAATATGAAATGCAGTGAGGGAAGATGCCGCTGTGCCAGGCGCGGCCTTCATGCGAGGTGCTGCCGTTACCTCCTGGGGGCGTGGGACTCCTCAGGCAGCTTCCCACATCGCAGGCCTTCACGGGAGACGGCAGTGCTCCTCCCCTCTTCACTGACAAAGCCCTGCAAAGCTGTGCTCTTTGGCCTGACAGTGCTCAGTGAGGTCGTCACAGCCATTTTTTGGATGAGAGAGCCAAGGGTTGGAGAGGGGTGGTGACCCCACCCAGCTTTCTTCCAGGGACAGTCCCTCACCTTCCCCAGCTGGCCTGAACTGGGGAGGGGCCTGGCATCTACCATCCTGGTAGAGGATGGCCATCCTCTACCCACCTTCTGCAGGGGACAAGGTGGCCCTGTCCTCCTCCTGCTCGGCCTTGGTGCACAAGGGAAGCGGGAGGGTCCTGAACCTCCGGGCTTCAGAGGCACCCAGAAACATAACACACCTCAAGTGACTCAAGGTGACATTGGTGAGGCTGGTGGTCCCACCCTACATTGGTATCGGACTTTACAGTGTCAAGAATACTTCTTACACCCCTGCTACAGCCAGTCCTCACGCAGGCCTGGGAGAGAGGCAGTACCACTGCAGCTGCTGTGGCTCCCAGCTCGTCACTGGGGAAACCGAGTCTCAGGGCGGCTCTCCTATAGTGGCACCGTCCTGACTTTGTGCCGACACTGGCCGCTCCAGGGGGCAGAGGCCCCAATCCTGCCAGGAGCCGCATGAGCTGTCCCCGTCAGGCCAGGACTGTCATGTGCGGACCCCCAGATGGAGCCCAGTGGTGTGACTCCCCTGCCCCATTTGTCTCCATTCCTTGCTCCCTAATCCATGTAAACAGCCTTTCTCTGAGGTGAGCTGAGCCTCCAGGTGGGTCTGGTGCTTCCGTGTGGGCTGGGAGACAAGCAGGGGCAGAAGTGGCATTCCAGGTTTTTGTGTTTTTGTGTCCAGACACGAGGACATCCCCTCCCTAAGGTCTCGGTTCCTAACTGGGAAACAAAGACGACGCCAAGCCTGGCCATAGTCTCTAGTCAGACAGCCCCACCTGTCTCAAGACACAGCACTGGGGGCTCCAGGCTGGAGCAGCTCTGAACAGAGAAGCCACTTCCCTGTCCAGAGTCACTTCCCCTATGGCTGCTGTGCTGTGGGCCAGATTCAGCCCGGAAGGTACTTCTGGGTGTGAGCCAGTGTCTGACACCCAGAGAGGGGGAAGGACCTGTCCTCCCAAGGGAGGAGAGCCGGGGGGGAAGACTCACGGGCCAGCCAGGGTGCGGGATGTCCCGCACTTTAGCACTGGTCTTAGCGGAGGGGCCTCAGCACAGAGTGTGTGGAGCCCCAGTTCCCGACTGCTCTGCTGTGCAGCCCACACATCCCGGGGGCTCAGAGGGAATGGCCACTCAGCCCTCCGGCCCCTTCCGGCCCAGGCTCCCTGAGGGCCTCTGACTCACCACGTTCAGGTGGAAGCTGTCTTCGACCCAGGCCTTGGCCTCCCGGAACTCCTTCTCCAGCTCCATGAGGTACAGGGTGTCAAGGGAATCTATGACCGTTGCCCCGCTGAGGCCTCCTGCAGCGCACGGGACAGAAGGCATGACCCAGGGTCATTCTTTTCTTTCTCTCCAACCACACAAGCCACCATCCCTGGGTTCCCCCAGAACCTGGGCAGGTTCCAAGGTCACGGCTGGGCTCAGGCCTGGTCCGGGAGACGCCAGTGCCGCCAGCCTTCTAAGGTGAGCTTAGGGCCCAGGGTCCCCTGAGGGCTGCCTCCTGCTGAGGGCAGCAGAGCCAGCAGATTCGCGCGTAGAAGCAGCTCACTGGCCAAGCCACTGCCCAGACCTTGGTCAGCAAGTCTGCCACCAGTGCAGGGGGTTGCCCACCGCTTCTCTTTCACGCTGGGGAGGTGGCCTGGCACTGGCTTACCCGATTTAAATGTGCCAGTCTTCGAACTCTCAGTCCCATCCCTTCATTTATTCTGACAGGGAAATTTCTTTGTTTTGTTTAAGGGAAGGTGCAGGCAGGAATGAAGGCGAGCAGGGAGGCAGGAAGAAAGAGGAGGAAGAAGATTTTATTTTAGTTTTATTTAGTTGTTCACACTGGTTGCTTCCTCCCTCTGGACCCGGGCCTTGAACCCAGGGGCGTGTGGCCTGCGCTTCTTCAGAGGCGACTGACCTAACCGCTGTTACACTAGTGTCTGCTGAAAAAAATGTTTCTTAAAATATCTTTCCTGGAAGGTATTTACTGCAGCAATGTATATAATGGGGGAAAGTTGGGGGGAAAAAGCCACTGAGTCCAACAATAGAAGATTAGTTTTATAAATAGTGATTCAGACATAAAATAAAACACTACACAGCTCTGCACGGAGGTGAAGCAGACCTGTGTTTACTGGGGGATATCTGTGGGATACACTAAGTTATAAAAAAAGAAATGGCCAAAATAAAAAGCATAGTATGATTTCTTTATCGTACCGCCAAACGCGTCTGAGCCTGCGCAAGACCAGCAGAGGACGAGTCAGTGTTACCTTCAAGCACTGACGTTACAGGTGCCTTTTGATTTCTTCAGTTCTTGGGTTATTGTTAATATCAGGGAATATTGTTCATATCTTGTTAATATGAACAAGATGTTCTGTTAAAAATGTAAGGATCTGGGGCTGGGGGCAACAAACAAAATGAACAAATAAATAAATAAAAATGCTTCCTCCTCCCCCTCTTCCTTCCTGCCTGCCTGGTGGCCTGCCTGGTGGCCTGCCTGCCTTCACTGCTGCCGGCTTCCAGGAAGGAAGGGAGGGAGGGAGGGAGGCAAATAAATGAAAACCAAGTATTTTGTGGTCACTCTTAGTCTAGGATGGTGAGGACACAAAACATCAACTAGGGTGTCTACCCCTGCCACTGGGTCTTAGACCTTTGTCCTAGGACCAGGGCCAAGAACACTGTGTAAAATGGCAGCTTCTCACACCAGGAACTGGCCAGGAGTGGGGTGAGGAAGACTCCCCTGTGGCATAACCAGAGCCCGGTGTGTAGAGGACTGTGAAGGAGCAAGGGAGGCGGGGCAGTGGACACATCTGGAGGGCTTCCTGCAAGAGGCGGCTGCCTCCCCTCACGCCTTAAAACAGTCATATCAAAGGTGGTCGTTTCCTTGAGGGACGAGAGTGTAGCATAAGAATGTAATGTTCCTTCTTCGCTGTTCTCCTTGCAGAGGCTCAAAGCACACAGTCACAGGCATGCCTTCCCCTGGTCCTGAGCCCCACTTGAGCCTGAAGGGGAGGTGGGGGGCTTTGCTGCACTCCTGCGCTGGGAGCCAGCAGCTAACCTTCATTACCCTTCATTACCGTGCTTCCCTAACTGCTCACTTGTGTTGACTTTGCTGGCAGAACCCTTCTGAAAGGCAAACACTTAACCACCTCCTTAGGCCAGGGAGGTCTGAAAAAGGGCAGGAAAAGGAGGGGAGGTGGTGGGAGAAGGTGGGAGAGAGGTAAGCCTGGAGGCTAAAGTTCCATTTTCAGAAGGGAGCCCTTTCCACAGTGTGAGGTTGGGAGGGCTGGCATTTGGGGTGAATTTTCAGAATGTCAGTCCCTCCTAAATTTCAGGATTGGTAGCTGGGTACACACAAAACCAAACGAAGTTGACCCTTCTGTGTTTACCCTGCTTCTTCCTGCGTGGTTGGCAAAGGGTGCATGCGAGCCTGGGGTGCTCAGGTGCAGAAGCCCACATGCGCGCGTGGACAGAGACCGGGACGTGCCCGGGCTGCAGATCACAGCGGAACACAGTCCTGGCTCTCAGCTATGACTTCCTGTTGAACCACAGGGCCCCAACCCGGTACTGCAGGGGCCTGGAGGAATTTTCAACTCCTGGTGCCTCCAGCCTTTATTTCCTAGATGAGGCCTCCAGAGCAGAGAGTTGGGACAAGCCCAAGATTGGACCAAAGCAGGATGGAAACTCAGGCCAGGCCAAGTGTAATGTGTTTTTCACCAGCGTGGCCTCTCAGTTCCCTGTGAGAACAATCTCAGATCTGATAGCTAACCTCGCCCCACTCTCTTGGGGCTGAGGGGCCCTGATGCAAAGTTCAAGCGGTGCTGCTTCAAGTCAAGGGAGAGATCTCATTTCGGAGTCCTGCCCCAGCTGCCTGCTCTCACCCAGCGGCCCTCTTTTCCCTGGGTCGAGCCTGAGCCCAGAGGCCCCCAGGCCTCAGCTGGGCCGGGAGGGCAGCCAGGGTCCTCGTGACCAGTTTGCTCCCAGATGCTCCTGGCCGGCCCAGAGGCGACTTGCTGAGATTGTTGGCTGGGCTCTGTCCTGGCTCTCGGGTTCCTGAACCCTCCTTGGCTGATAGCTCACCCCGCCTCCTGCCCCCCACTCCACCCCCACACATCAGGGCTGCAGGCCAGCCCGGCACTCATTGGGAAGCCTTTTATTTCAGGCCAGAGGTTACCCCATTGGCCAGGCTGGGCAGGAGAGAGGGCCTTATCCTGAATTCAACTTTATCTGCACCTGCAGCCAGCCTGGGGCAGTCCCCAGGGGGAAAAGACACACGCCTATTCAGTAAACAGTCTGAGATCTATGAAAAGACCTATGCAAAGAGCCCAAAAGTCAGGCAGCCAGCTTGCAAGCTTCCTTGGGCCTTGGCTTCCAGCAGGTTCCACATCGGCCCAGTCTCCAGCTCCAGCTCTGAATCCCTGCTGCTCAGAGATGGACACTCTCCCTTTCCCCTTCCTGCTAAGGCGGGGAGGCAGTGAGCTGTGTTGAAAGAACTCTGTAAAAAGAACACAAATCCCAGCTTGGGTCAGGAACATAGCTGCTCTAAGTGTCAAAGTTCTCATCTGCAAAATGAAGTTAAGACGCCCGGGTATTGGGGAGCCACTGCAGGTTCCTGAGCAGAGGAAAGCGCATCATATGCATGCCTGGTCTAAATGCAGCTGATAAAGATGTCTGTGTGTGTCTGGCACAGAGCAGGTGCTTTAGAAAGCATCTGGGGTCCCTTAGCTCATATTAAAACAGTGGTCTGGCCAGTGTGCTCCACCCCTAGCTTCATCACATCCTAGGTGCCACAGAAGTCACTGTACCTCCTTGAGCCTCATGTCCCTCATCTTCAAAGTGGAGAGGCTCATAAGGCTGCCGGGAGGGTTAAAAGGGTGGCGGATGGAAGGAAGTTGGCACGAAGTTGGGTACACATGGACTGAGCCCAATAATCAGAAGGGAGGCGGCCCTCCTTGCCCTGACCGACCCTGGACAACCCCTCCATAGTCTCTGGGGTCATAGAGGCCTTCAGCACTGTGGGCATGAGACAGCTGCTGGCAAAACTCAACTTAAAGGACAAGTATGCCAGGGGCCCACCTTGTCTGCTTCGGTGGTCTTCACACACCTGGGTGTGCACCTGCCTCCAACAGGCTCTTTGCTCCAGGACCCTGCTTCCCTAATTCACCCTGTGCATTGTTGCCTGACCTGTCTTTCTAGAACAGATATAGTCCGTGCTTCCCCAGCTCAGGAGACTGCAATGGCTTCCCGGGACCAGGCAACGGCAGTGCGGAGTGTGCGTGTATGAAGCCTTTGGGTCTGATTCCAAAAGATCTGGTGGATGTCATCTGCCATCACGCTCTGCTTCCTGGACACGCTCTACAATCTCCTGCTCCATGTGGACCTCTGCACGTGTGGTCTCTGCCAAGGAGCTTCTCCGCATCTGTCATGCGCAAAGCCTCCACATTCTTCAAGCGCCCCCTTCCCTGATTCCACAGCCCTGCTCCTGCCTGGGGAGCACTCTCCCCCACACCGCTTTCTAACCGGGGTCAAGTGTTCCCGCCACCTGTCTCACAGCCTCCCCACCTTGTCTCCGGAAGCAGATGGAAGGCCAGAGCCCTCACCAGTTCTGACCCCTCCTGGCACACCCTTCCTTCGGAGACTCCTATAGACTCTGAAGGGAGCTGCTCTGAGCTCAGTTCCAACGCCTCCTGCCACGAAGCAGGGCGTCTCCACCTCACATCTACATGAAGTCTCATGCTCATACACGCGCCTTTGAGAAGGCCGCCCCACCAGCCCACCCTGTCTACCCACGCTCTGAGTGCTCCACTTCCCACAGCTCATCCCGCTGCCTTATTCCTGGCCCTCTGGAAAGGCAGGCGTTCTGCTCAGCTTCTGGCTCAAGACTCAACTGCTAGTGGATGCGGGAGGCAGGAGGGCGGGGGCCGGGCTGCTGGCCCTCCCCCTGGCCGGACTGATTGCCTGGCATCTGGGCCTTCGGGCCACCGGCTGTCTCTGCTCCTGCTCTAACCCTGTGGTTGCCTCTTGTGCTGCTTCCTCCTCATCTCAGGCTCCTAAAGCCTGGGCTGCCCAGGGCCGGTCTCTGGGGCTCGTCTCTGCTCTTTCTTCCTCCACTCCCTGAGCGATTCCACCTAGTGTCATGCTTTAAACACCACCCGCGGACTGGTGATTCCCAGTTAGGGTTCCAGCCGGGACTTTGTGCCCAAATCCCAGGCCCACATGTCCAGCAACTCTGACCCACATTTCCACCTGAAGGGCCCCCAGCACCTCACACCTGACCTGTCCATTCCTCCTCTCCACAGCCTGTGCCGACGCCCTCATCCCCAGAGCGGTGGCCTAGACTCTTAATTCTGCTGTCTCTTACCCCCACATCCTGGTGACTGTCTTCACAAGATTTCCAGACTGCCCACTTCTCACCTCCTCCATGCTGCCGCCTTTTTCTCTCTCTTGGATTTATTCCAGACTTCCCAGTCCCTTTCCCTCCAGAGCACCTGTCAGCCTGAACACTGCAGCCAGAGGAAGCCTTTGTCATGAGAGTGTCACTCTCCTGCTCACCCCCATGGCTCCAGCTGACTCAGGGCCTGGGATCTGGCCTCTCTCCTCAGCGTAGGGGTGCGCTGCTCCTGCTGCTCCCTCCATGGCATTTGTGGCAGCTCTGCGGAAACAGTGCCCTCCCTTTCCCCTCCCCCTTGTTTTCCCTTAGAGCCCCCCGTGGAGCTGCTTCCCTGAGTGCTGTCTTTCCCTGAAGGAGCAGCAGCTCCCTAGAACACTCCCCGGCCATCAAGGGCGCCCCGCAAGTATTTGGGAATAAAGGGCCCCTCCCTGTGGGAGCGAAGGCTGCTTGGGGCCATGGTTCCAAAATTGGAGCCTGGTTGTCATCTGGTATCCAGAGGTGTTAAAGGCAGCTTGGTGGGCGACTGCAGTGACCACCTTCAGGGTGACTTAGCTGGCCTGCAGGCTTGGTGCTAATCCCAGCTTGTCCTCAGCTGTGGGCCAACAGCGAGAAGACACCCACCCACCGGACGACAGCCCGGACCCCCAGGTGGCTGAGTGCACTGGCCTCGCCCTGCGGGAGCTGCTGTCATCTCTATCAGTCTCTAAACTGACAGCCCAGCTCCTGCGACCTCTCCGGCAGGGGATGCCTGGCCACAGCCGCCCGGCCGCCGGACCTCCCTCTCTCCATGCTCCTGACTCTGCAACATTAGTGATGATGAGGTTTTTATGTGACACGATATTAGCTAAGAGAAATGGGCCAGGCTGGGCAACATGAGCTCCAGGAAGCATATTTAGAAGGAGAAAAATCACACAAGGCCTAGCCTATTACCGCAATATCCCCAGAGTCATTCACTAATGGTCGCATTTGATTTGATGATATAATCCATAGATGTTTCTTAATCTATAAAATAAATATATATATGTACATATATATAATCTGTAAAAATCTTAGCATGTAAAGAAACCAGTGTGACTGTGAGGTGGGTCATATTTCCCGAAATTGCAGTCTCTCTCACCCATGAGGGTGAGGCTCTTGTGAGAACCACGCCCCACCCTGGCCGCTCTCCATGAACCTGGGCGGACCACTGTGATGACCTTCAACCAGAGAATAAAGTCTGTGCGTGATGATGTGCTAGTTTCCAGGTCCAGACCTTAAGAAAACGGCAGTTTCTCTTTCTCCCGCCTCTTGGAACGCTAGCTCTTGGAACCAGCCACCATACTCTGAGGAAGCCCAAGAGACTCACAGGAGCGAACACGTGGAGAGGCCATGTGTCTGTTTTCTGACTGGCAACCCCTCTGAGGTCCCAGCCAGCCGCCGGCATCAGTTCCAGACACGTGAATGTGACAGCTTCCAGAAGGTCCCGGCTGTGCGTCACCCTCAACCTCCCAGCCTCCCAGCCGAGGGCCCACACATCCCGACATAGAGACCGGTTGTTCTCATCATGCCTGTTCTGCATTCCTGACTCACTCAATCTGTGGGTATAGTTAAATGATTGTTTTAAGTCACTAAGTTTTTGCAATTTGTTCTGCAGCAGTGGTAATAGGAATGTTCTGCCATGTGAGTTTCTAGAAAGATTAATTAAAGTGAGCTCCCCACTAACCCAGAGTACATGGCTTAAACCACATCATCTTGGGAGGGGTCTTCTAGCTGTGGGAAACACCTTTTGAGATCAGGACCTATCTGTTTCTTTCAAGTCTGATTGGTTTTTTTTTTTCTTTCTTTTTTATTTTTATTTTTTCTGTAGTTAGGCTATTCTTCTTTTCTTCCAGTTGGAATATCTTCCTTGAATCTTCCCATGATGGCTTTTTCCTGCATCACATAAGTTATGTTCAAAGGCTGAATGTTTCAAGCAAAGGTTTCTTATAGCCCCTGGAAAGACTCAGGATATGTCTGGACCCCAACAGAATGCTCTTACTAGAGGCTAATAGGAAAAAAATGGTCAGATCTGGCCATGCTGCTGCCCTTTTTAAAGCCCTCCATGCCCCCTGTTCTCCGAGTCCGAAGTCCTGGGCACAGCCGGCAGGTCGCTCTGGTCCAGGTCTTTACAACCTCTCCAGCCTCACCGAGTCTCATCGTGTATGCTGCTCTGCTTACACAGGACCACTGAGCGCCTCCTCGGAGGTCCTGGGCATCTGCAGATGAGGGTCCCTCTGCTGGGGATGCCCTCATTTTCCCAGTTGTCAGGGTACACACCTGCCCACCCTTCTGGGTTTGGCTCTAACCTGAGTCCTCTTCCAACACCTTCCAGCGAACCGGCCACACACACCTGCACGCCCACCCAGCTCTGCTGCAGGGTCTCCTCGCAGCCTGCTTGCACTACACATCTTGGCTCACAGACTTGTGGATCCCAGCGGGCAGCAGCCGGTTCAGCTCATCCCTGTGGCCCCAACATCATCCACCCCCAGGCCAGGCACAGAGAAGCCAAAAGCAAACGTCTGTGGAATGAGCGAGCACCCAGGGACTGCCAACGGCGATGTCTTGGGATCTCCCAACACTTCATAGGGCTTCTTGGCCACTGAGAAAACATAGCACGCAGCAGTGGCCTGCCAGCTAAGACAAACACTGTCGGAGGGACGGATGGCAGACATCTGCTGGAAACAAA
Organism: Solenodon paradoxus; assembly: GCA_004363575.1. Lineage (NCBI taxonomy): Eukaryota > Metazoa > Chordata > Mammalia > Eulipotyphla > Solenodontidae > Solenodon > Solenodon paradoxus. The sequence goes on along the minus strand of RJWH01004741.1, from coordinate 4,618 downwards.
GGCCCCCTCCACCCTTCCCAAACAGATGCCACGCTCTGTCGCCACCCCAGTGGGAGAATGTTTGCCGTGGCTGACCCCTTGATGGGGTTCACGGTGATGGACGGCTGGACACGGTTCACGAAAGCAGTCCACTGGCAGGGGCGCCTCACTGGAAAGCAGGATGTGTTTTTCAAATGTTGATGCCTTGTTTGTTTTTAAATAAGAGCTGAGAGTGCTGGAAATTTGTGCTTAAAAATTCCCTGACAGCGTGGTGGAGCTCTGAACTGCTTTGATCTCAGAGCATCTCTGAGAGAAAAACAGGCAGAGGGAGAAATTGGAGCCCAGGATGTTGTGGTGATGCAAAGGTTAACAGCAGCTTAGCGGCTCAGGGCAGAGCTATGACCCGACGTAACCCGCACGACCATCTGACCTGGTGGACAGGGTTCTAGTCCCAGCCGTCCCTTTCCAGCGTGTGGTCTCGGGCAATGACTTGACCTCTCTGGGACTCAGAAAATGGGACAATGAGGTCTCCCTTTTAGAATGGTGTGGCCAGTTCAGAAAAACGTGTACCAAGAGCATGCGGCAGGCACTCAACACAAGAGAACTGGAAACGCGCAGTACCCAGCAGATGCTCATGCATGGGCGGCTCCCGTGAGGCACGGTTTTAACAGAGGAAGCCACAGCGGCGCTGACAAAGTTAGGGTCCCTAGTAGCTCCCCAGCCCGGCAGGAAAGGATGGCACAGTGTTGTGCCTGGCAAGCAGGAGATGTGAGCCCTCTGGGGGCCTCAAGGGGGAGAACAAAAACTGGAGCTCTTAGCTGATCACCCAAGAGTCATGAACACCTAGCTGCTGTACAGGACAGCTCCTGAGGACAGACCCAGAGTCCCTCTACACTCTAGCGTCTCCCCATAAGGCAGAGGATTGCTCAGGACTCTCTCCCACCTCCATGGAGGGATGCATATACCTGTCCCATCAGCCTTGGTCTTGTCCACATAACTTGCTTTGGTGGGTGGGTGGGGAATGAAGTTCTGCCCTTGACTTTAGGTTTGACCATGAGATTTAGTGGACACGACTTGAACGAAGGTTTGAAATAAGCTTGCCTGGCTGGGCTTGTGCCCCTGCCCTCCTGCCCGGCCTTCACCACGAGAAGACAGGCCTCTGAGAGCCACTGCCCCAGAAGAGCTCGGTGGCCCAGACTCGGCTCCGCCGATGCAGCCACGATCAGCTGCGCCCGGCGGCCTGCAGGCGAAGCCAGTGCCCCTGCGGGCTGCCCGCCGGGGGCACGTGTCAGCCAGCGCTCCTGGAAAGGGCTGATAGAGTGCCTTTCCAGCCCTCTTTCTTCAGTCCTTTCTGCTCTCCCCACTCTAGCTAGACTCCTGGTCCTCTGTGGTGTTGGTTCCTAGCCTCCAGCCTTTGCTCGAGCTGTCCCCTCTGTTTTGAATGTCATCCTCTAACCCCCATGTCCCCCACACATCGCACACCAATGTCTGGTTCAAATCCCAGAGAAAGGGCTGCTGCTTTCATAAGACATCCCTGATTCCCCACCGGGACCAAGAATTTTCCTCTTTCTGAGCTCTTTTATCCAAAGAACTGCTTTTCGATCGTCACATGGCAACCGAGCCCCTTCTACGTTCGCCGAGCTGGTGAGTGCCTGCTCAGGCACAGGACCTAAGCCTGGTTACCAAAGGCTGTCCTGAGAGCTGCTGGATGAAGGGCTGGACATCCTCCTCCCAGCACCTCGTTCCTGGAGGACGCGGCTCCCCGACCCCGACAGCTTCTCACCAGAGGCCACTCCTGATTGGCACGAGGTTCTGGATGGTGGAGATTAGCTCCAGAGGCTCTGAGATCCTGGCCCAGGGCAGGCCCCCTACAAAGGTTTGCTTGTGGAACAGGAACTGTGCTAACTGCCAACCCCCAAGTCCTCGGTCACTGGGGAGGGTGAACTGACTGCAGCCGGCACTGAGGGAATCCACCTCGTGCCAGGCACAGTGCTGTGTCACACATGGCCTTTTGAGTCCCGTGACAACTCTATTATTGTCCATCTTATACAGATGAAGACAAGCTTTAAGGAATGAAGCCACTTGCTCAAGATTTAGTCACCTGAGCACTTACCTCTGGGTGCTGTGCCTGGGGCTGGAGCACGGCGAGGAGCCGACGGGCCTGCTTCACAGAGCCAAGGGTCTTTCTGGGGTGAAAGACACCACACAGGTACCACAGGGCCGATATCCGGTTCGAGTGTCACATCACATGTGACAGAGGAGGAGAGAGCGGAGCCCTGGCCAGGAGAGGGACAGTGGAGGCATGACGGCTTCACGGGGAGCGAGGGGCGGGTGCAGGCGGAGCGGAGCAGATGGAGTAGCCAGGGGTCGGGGAGTGCTGGTGGGTCCGTGGAGCAGAGAGCATGTCATGTACAGCGAGGAAGGGAGCAGGAGGCATGAGGCCTGGGGCCAGGCCCCCCAGGGTGGTGACCCATCTCTCTGATGTCGTTTGTTTTAATAACCAGAGAAAAAAACAGAACAGAGCAATCTTGACTGCTGTGTGAAAAGTGACCCGGGGGAACCCAGAGCTCTCCATCCTGTTTGGTGGGTCCCACTGGTCACTAATGGGTGGTTGCAAAGAGCATCTGGGCCAGGGCGTGGAGACCCTGGAAGGCGGCTGGAGATGCTTGCCAGCTTGCGGGCAGCTGCCTACCAGTCCTGGAACCAAGAAAATGAGCCCAGAGCGCAGGTCCATGCAGCCAGCAGCCTCCAGAGGCCCCCAGCGAGGGCACCCTGTCACCTTGGACACAGATGTGGCCACACAGAGCTCTGCACTAATCATGGCAGACACAGCCTGTGGGCCAAGAGGCACAGAAGTGTGATAGCAAGGTGAGTGAAGATTACTGAAGGGGAAAGAAAGGAAATCAAAGTGGTCTATTCACCCCAAGAAATGTAAAGAGAATGCAGACAGTGTCCCGTGAGCCTGGTAGAGAGCCACGGCCTGGGTGAACTGCAGGGAATGTGACACCGAAAAGGCCAAGCCCTGGAGCTACCTCAGTTTCCTCATCTGTACAATGGGAGCAACCAGACGTGCAACGCACACCGCCCTCTTGAGGGTCAGAGACCACACAGTGTTGCCTAGCAGGCCTCATTGACAAAGTGATGGCTGCGTGGAGGCAGACACTGAGCCGGTGAGCACCTGGCCACGGCATGCCCACAGCCCTGGGAGGAGGGCACAAATTACCCTTGCTTACAGATGGGGAAACTGAGGCTCGGAGAGGTCATATGCATTTCTCAAGCTTGATGAGTGGGGGAGCCAGGATTCAAGTCAGGTCATCTGCATGAGGGACTGCATTTCATTGCTGTACCATCCTGCTCCTGTGCAAATTCAGAGGGTCTGTGAGGGACCCAGGGAGGTACCTACAGCCACAGCCCCTCGGTCATCTCCACAGGGCCTGGCATTACCTCCCATCTGTGGGCTGGAGTAATGCCCCTCCAGAGCAAACACTGCCTGTGTGAAAGAGGGCTTCTCCCTGTGCCCCTAAACCCCCTACCTGCATAGACCAGCCTGGCACCACGTCCTCCATGAAGGCTTCCCAGACCCCCTAGAGGGGGTGATGCTTCCTCCCTGCGGCTTTCTGGGTCCCACTGCTGACCACCAGGTCCAGGCAGACTTACAGGAAGGTCCATGTTGATACGTCTCTCTGACGGGCAGGAGCCCTGGAAACCTGAGATATCACCAGACTCATTTTGGAACCAGCAAAGAGCCTTCTATGATGCTGGGTGCTCAGCGGGCTCTGAGTGAATTAACCTGGAGACAGAACCGAGAAGGAGCCAGAGACAGCATGACCAGAGGCCAGACCAGTGGCCCTCTCTCCATCAGGCCCACGACGGCCCCACCCGATTCACTCTCTGCATCCAGTGCTGAACAGAGACCGGCTCGCTGACTCTCCTGACCAGAGGCCTTCCTTTGCCTTGGTCCACAGGCCCCTTCCGACTCTGAGAAGCTGTCCCACCCCTCCCCTAACCAGAAGGACACGTGTGTGTGCTTTACGCAGAAAGCAAAGCAGGCTGCCCGTTGGCAGTCTTACCTGTGCTGACTGCCTGAGCGAGGGTGGGGGTGGGACAGATTTTTACTTCCTACCAAGGATGGGCGTGTAAGTTTATTTTGGAGTTAGGTAGACATAGATTCAGACCTTACCCTGGCTTTTCCTAGTAGTGATCGCTGGTTTACTATTTCACCTAGTGGGCCTCAACAGCCTTCTCTGTGAAATGGGGGTGCTGTCAGATAATGAATGCTGTTACCTGAGAGACAGCACTAGTTGGTGCACACTGAGGTTTTTTTCTTTTTTCTTTTTCTTTCAGGGGGTGCCTATGAGTCACCTTTCATTTTATTTAATGTTTTTAGAGGCAGGAGTGATAGAAATAGCACAAGCTTCTACGCCAATGTTTGAGCCTCTCTGCATTTCTAGCTGTGTGACCACAGTCAAGCTCCTTAGGCACTGAGTCATGTCTGCATTTGTCAGAAGGGATCAATCATACACCCCAGCCCCCCACCCTGCCCACCTCCAGGAAATGTGTGGGTGATCGGGACGAGTGCATGGGCAGCGCCCTCTGCAGAGCCTCGTGGAAAGAAGGAGCAGGAGCTGGAAGGGTGTGT
>RJWH01004740.1:0-97392 GCA_004363575.1 Solenodon paradoxus | reverse complement strand
AGACACACACACACACACACACACACACACACACACACACACACGGAAATGTCCTTCATAGTTTCTCTTGCTCGGTATTGGCAGCCTGCATGATAGGAAATCTTTTTTCCAGAGGTTTAATTATTACATTCAGACAAAACCAGTTTGTAGGTGCATTTTTGCTTTTATTTGTAAATACCAAATCTCTAAATGTTGTCATTCATTTAGTGGATCAACTGTATTTGGGGCAAGAAATAAGTCAGATCTCTGGCATATTTAATCCATTAAATTCTTTCAACTATAGCTTATAATTCTGGATATATGTTTGCATTTTTTAAATGTTGAAACACAGCTATTTTAGATAATATATTTTATGGGTAGTGTTAATAAGTGGCAAAACAAACCTAAGACCATATACCTGAGGAATACACTAACTTCTCTTTAGGTCTTATGAGCCATTCAAAGAAGAGTAGGGGAGCAGCATCTCAATTTGCCTCTTGCCTCCCTCCCATGGCTACCCAACTAAGTTATGCTATCAAGTCAAGGATGGAGTGAGAGATATATGCACCCCTCTGCTTAGTGCAGCACTGTTTACAATAACCAAGATATGGAAACAACTTAAGTGATCATTGATGGATATGTGGATCAAGAAGATGTGGTGTATATATATATATATATATATATATATATATATACATATATAATGTAATGCTATACAACTATCAAAAAAGATGAAATCTTGCCATTTTAGGCAACATAGTCGGGACTGGAAGTGATTATGATACATGAAATAAGTTAGAAGGAGAAATACAAATATGGTTAGCTTGCTCATATGTGGAATATAAATAAACAAAGCAAACAAATAGACAAAAACAAAACAATACTAACTCCTGGACACAGACAACAGAACTAAGCTTACCAGAGAGGAAAGGGGTGGAGGGTGGGAGCAAAGGCTAGTGGGGTTCAGTAGACTGTAGAGGTGAACTATTAGAAATTTAGTGCTAGGCATCGTGTCTTACCATATATTTGATGAAGAGTGAACCTCCACATCTAAAACTTATATTTTCTTGTAAATCAATGTTACCCCAGTAATAGTTTTTAAAAAGCTGGAGTGATGGTCAGAGACCAAAAAGGCCAAATGGTGTGCCCACATTCTGTTTCTCAATATTGTCCCTAATGAGTAAGTAGCAACAGCAGTTCCAGAACATGTTAAGTAGAAAGCAGGAAGCACTAAGACTGCAAGCACTTTATCATAGTGGTTCCGATTGCAACTTCTTTACCTGGCACTGGTCTATGAGGAAGTGTTTATTTGGGAAGGTGGAAAGGGTAAAATATGCAATGTGCAAACACACACAGACACATTTACACATATATACAGCATACTGTTAAGGCATCTCTCCAGGAGCATACAATGAGACAGAATCTGTTGTGAGGGGTATTTAGGTTTAATATGTTGGGAAGGAAAGAAGTAATGGGATTGTACAGCGGGAGACGTTAAGCATTAATGCAAGTCCAGTAAAGCTCGTCAAGCCTGTGAGGATCTGTGGAGTGAATATTACACGAAAGAGGTATATCTGGTCAGGTCAGATTGTTCAGGTTCTTATATTCTCCCCTTGTTCAGTCATAAGATGTGTGGCACCAAAGAAATGTCTCATCATGAGTAACATGGTCCAGCTCAAGCAGGCCCAGAGGAGAGGTCAGTTGTTGGCAGTCTGCTGTGTTCTTAACAGCTGGGAAAGTTCTCCCATGAAGGGAGATTGAGGATGAGTGTTTCTGGTTCACCATAGTCAGCCCCTCCTGTCACTGGGACCCATTTAATGTCAGTGAGGATGAGCTCCCCCAATAATTTTTAAAAATTCTTTTTCCTTGAAGAAAAACTCAAAAGAACCCCAAAACACTATTTATTGGAGCCAACAATAGCACCTGCCCCTGCAGTTAGTCTTGGTGTTGTAATGGATACTCATTCTCTACTTCTCTCAGCTTCTGCTAAGATACCTGTTGGTCTTCATTGTTGGTTTCACATGTAACACATGGTAGCACATATGTTGGTTTCCCTGATAGTACAACCTTAACCCTCATTCTTGAGTCATGTGAGACTCTGATTACCTATCTTTGTCAGGCTGAGATTGCTGCACTTATACATAGAGTTACAATGGACAGGGGGATTATCAAGAGATACCCAAGTTGATCACCTGTGTGCCAGATATAGTCACCTGTTTCCATTGTATGTCAACAGCCCTCTCTCTTCCTACTGATTAAGATTAATGACTACTAAGTTAGCGAATCCTTTTCTGTCTCTTGGTCCAAGGACACAGGAGCCCCAAGTGCTCTACTCATAGTTGTATCTTGTAATTCAATGTTACCTCCATTGTATCCCCTTGTAAAGTGTGCTTCCTTCGGTGACAAGGGATTCTAACTATGTAGAGCCCACAGTTCCAGTAACAGGAAGTACAAAGTCACCCACTGGGTGACAGAGTAATTATAAGTGGGGCCACTCCTGTTTTTATATTAATTGTTTTCTAGAACTATTGGCTCACAGAATCATATATAAGACTGCGTCATAGAAAAAGACATTCCATCTTTCAGAGTATTGTCTTTAAATTGGCACTTCAGATGTGCCTTTAGCAGACCTATTGAGCTGGCAATTTCAGGGTGATTCAATATGTGAAACTACCAGCAGAACTTAAGGTCAGGAGCCTACTCCCATACTTTTTTTTTTCTATAAATTAGCTTCCTTTTTTGATGTTATGTCATGTGGGAACCCATCTTGATGGATCCTTTTTGAGCTTTCAAGTAACTACACTGGCCGAGGCCCTACAGGCAGGAAAGACAGGCCTGTGATACCTATTTCTGAGAACAAGCCATTGGCCCTTTCAGGATGAAAGCAGACCAATTTGACATACTCATGGCAAATTAATATAGTATATTTTATTAGACAAAAACAAAATAAAATTAATTACAAGCATCGAAAGCAATGACTATCCTCCATCACATGATCCCACCTCCCATGCACATTGCCTCTGGCAACCTCAGACTAGCTGTCAAAGTCCAAAGGTTTATTTTCATTTTATTTTATCAGTTTATTTCTATTGTTTGTGATATTCCAAATATAGGTGAAATTATGCAATGTTTGTCTTTCTCCTTCTGATGAAATGCTTACCTCCCTGAGCAAAATATACTTGAATTCCTTCTATAGTGTCACAAATGGCAAGATTTCATCTTTTCTCTAGCTAAGTAGTATTCCTTTGTGTATATCTAGCAGATTGTCCTTATCCAATCATACATGAAGGAACACTTAGGTGTTCTTAGCTGTTATAAATAATACTAAAAATCATGGGGTACATACATCTTTTTAAGTTAATATTTTCATTTATTTTGGATAGATATCTAGAAGTGGGATTATTGTATTGTATGGTAGTTCTATTTTAAATTTTTGGAGCAAATTCCATACTGTTTAGCAAAGTGATTGCACCAGTTACATTCTCACCAACAGTGTAAACAGGTGTTCCTTTTCTCCATACCGTCACATACACATATTGTTTCTATTTTTTTCAATATAGGCCAATCTCACAGTTAGGAGGTGATAGCTGACTGTGGTTTTGATATACAGTTCCATACTAATACATGATGGAGAACATTTTTTTTTCATGTGTTTTTTTGCTATTTGTATATACTCTTTGGAGAGGTAGGTATCTTTTGAGATCTTCCCATTTTTTGATTGAGTTGTTGGGTGTTTTTTTTTTTCATTATTGAGTTATAGAATCCTCTACATATCTGGATATGAACCCGTTTCAGATGTCTTATGAGGAAATATCTCCTTTCATTTAAGCAGAGTGTCCTTTTCTCTGGTGATAGCTTCTTTCACTGCACAAAAATTTTTATTATAATATAACCCAAATTGTTTATGTTTTATTTCCCTTGCTATTGGAGTTGAGTCACCAAAGATATCTCTAAAGATACTATCATGAAATGTATGAACTATGTTTCTTCTGTATATTTTATGGTTTCCAGTCTTACATCGAGGTCTCCAATCCATTCTGAGTTGATTTTTCTATATCGTGTTTGGAAGCACTCATATTTAAATGTTTTGTATGTGACTCCCCATTTTCCCCAACATCATTTGTTGAAAAAATTTCCCTTTCTCCATTGCATGCTCATGATACCTTTGTCATAAATTAAATTACCATAGAGGTGTGGGTTTATTTCAGGGGTCTCAATTCTATTCCTCTTATCTATGCATCACTTTTATTCCAGTATAAAATTGTTTTAATTACTATTATTGTATTTTGAAATAAGATAACATAATCCTTCATTTTTGCTCTTTCATTAGAATTTATTTGGCTAATAAGGGGGTTTCTTTGTGGTTCCATACATACTTTATATTATTTGTTCCAGTGTCTTAAAAATAGTCACTATAATATTTATTATGATTGCATTAAAACTGTATGTTGCTTTAGGTAAGATGGCCATTTTAACAATGTTATTTTTTCCTGTATTTCATAATTTTCACTATATAGGTTTTTACCTCCTTTGTTAAATGTATTCTTAAATAATTTGATTGTTCTTGGAGTGATTGTAAATTAGATTATTTTCTTTTTCGTCTAACTCATTTGCATATAAAATACAACAGATTTTTGTAGATCAATGCTTCGACAACCACTTTATTATACTTGTTTATAATTTCAACTAGTTTTTAGTGGAGTCTTTTGGGTTTTCTGTGTATACTATTATATCATCTGCAAATAGTGATAGTTTCACTTCTTTTAGAATTAAAATTTATTTCTATCTCCAGGCTAATTGCTCTCAGACCTCAAATATTATATTAAATATGGTTCTGAAAGTGAGAAGGCTTTTCTCATCCCTCATTTTAGAGGAAAAAGCTTTCAATTTTTCAATGTTGAATATGATATTAGCAATGGGATTATCAAATATGATCTTTATTAATATAATTTCCTTCTATGCCCATTTTATTGAGAGTTTTGTCATAAATGGGTGCTGGATCTTGTCAAATGCTTTCTCTGCACCTATTAAAGTGATAATATTATTTTTCCCTCCATCAGTTGATGCAGGTATTATATTAATTGATTTATGTATATTGAACTATGCTTGCATCCCTGTGATAAATTTTACTTGATCATGATGTATGATCCTTTTAACATATTGTTGGATTCAATTTTCTGGCATTTTCTTGAGGATATTTGCATCTATGGTCATCAGAAATATTGGTTGGTATTTTTCTTTTTTCTGATGTCTGTGTGCTTTTGGTATCAGAGTAAGATTGGCTTTGTAGATGTTTGTACATGTTTCCTCATTCATTTTTTTTTAATTGAGAATAATAGGCATTAAATCTTCCTTAAATATTCAATTTAATAACCTTACAAAATGGTTACATATTGGGGGCTCATATTGACCTCTACTACTGGCCATTTGGACATTTGACACCAGCAGAAACTTTGTCAGTTTTGATGGATGGAAGTTCATGTACCGGGTCTATACATAGCCTTAATTTCTACCCCTATGATGCCAGTTTTGGGGTAGCTTGCTCAAAATCTAGCTAACATCAACTGATCAAATAATTTTACCCATTTTATTGCTCATTAGAAGCTTTCTGGTGAGTGTTAAATGTAAATCAAATGTCTCCATGTGGTGTACTCAGTCAAATGTGTTGATCCACATGGCTATACTCTAGTTCCTTCTCCCAGCCTTTCCATCTTTTTTTATAGGCTCAAACTTGCCACAGAAGTCATTTGCCACTGTTCATGATCACACTTTCTTCCACAAAAGGTAAACATTCAGATGTCTAAAACCTATTGGGACAGTTTTTTCTCACTATTATCTTTCCTGGCCACCCCTGCATGATTATATAATGTAGCCATCATCTTTTTGTTTTGTTTTGGTTTTGGTTTATGCTCATCAACCAAGTTGATCCATCTTTAAACCAAGCTTAAGGTTTTTCAGAATTCGAGCATCAGTTGATCATATGTGACTTCTAATATGGTCACAGCTATGACTGAGGAAGAAATGAGGGTGCCAATGTGGTAGGTAACACTGTGATCTGGACTACTAGATCATGCAGATTGCTGGTACCCTCTGATCATGCTTACATTTGATCTCAGTTGTAGCACTTCCATCTTATGATGGGTATTTCTGGGCCCACCAGAATTATTACCGATGAATCTTATAAAACCCATCTCATAATGGAAAATTTCAGATGCGAAGTCACTTGATGTCTTAGGATTAAGCAATCTGTCTCTACTACTGCCCAGTACCATAAATAAATTGTTTTTCAAAATGCTTTTGATAGCATGGTCTTGCTCCAGAACTTCAGGGGTTCATGTGGTTCTCCCACTAAACTTTCCACAAACTCCATACAGTATCTTTCCCCCCAACTAATGTCTGGAACTATAGGGACTGCAGAGTCATATAGCTCCAGAACAGGGTTGTTTGCACCATAACTACTACAGAGATATTTCCTGCACTATGTCCACTCAAAATGGGTAGCTTTACTTTTCATCTCATATATGGGTTGGAGCAATATTGCAAGATGTGAAATATGTTTCTCTTAGAACCGAAAAGACCTAACAGGCACAGCACTTCCTTCTTTGTGGTAGGGAGAAAACTACCACCACTTATCTTTTCCTTTAATGAGAAGGTCCCAGCATACTCCTGAAATCTGGACTCCTACAAAATATACTGATCTGGCAGATTCCTGAATCTTTAAGTATTTATATCCCACCTCTCAGAATGAACTGCATTTGTTGTACCAAGGTCTCCAGCATACTAAACATCGCTTGCTGCTGTGGCCCAATTAGCATGAAGTAATTGATTTAAGGGATCAATGTGATATTCTGCAGGATGTGCATATTCTCCAGAACCCTTCTACTTTATATCAAAGGGTCAGATATTTGACATAACCCAAGGAAAAAACTGCAAATGCATATTGATTTTCATCCTAGAGAATGTGAATTATTTCAGATCCTCTTTGATTGGGATACAAAAGAAAGAACTTGCCAAATCTGTGACCACATGTCATCTACCTAGGATAATATAAATCTCTTAAAGACGCTTATCTGGCAGTGTGACTGAGAGATAAGCTACCACTTGCTTGAGTTTGTGGTGGGCCATGGTCATCATTCAGGGTCTATTGCCTTTCAGGAGGGACCAACCTGGCAAATTAAATGGAAATATGATGGGAACTATAACTGCTGCATCCTTCATATCTATAATAGCAGTACTAATTTCTGCCACCCCCTGGATATAAAAATGGTTTGCATTTACTATTTTCATCTTGGAATGGGAGGCCAGCTCTTGCCCTGAAGGCCAAGGACCAAGTAGTTATTCCCACTGCCAAATATGCCAATCCAATTATACATTTAAAACTAGGGGAATAACTATTGGGTGGGTTCATGGACCCAGTAGAACCATAGTAAAGTCAAATATTGGCTGGCTAGGACTTTGCTTCTTATCTTATTATCATGCAATTTCACCCTGAAAGAGGACTCATGCCTTTTTAATGCACCTCATTTTCCAGAACTGGTTCACATAGCCACTTTCAGTTCCAAAAGAGACTGAGGAGATGAGGTTTATACTATTATGAACAGTTGGGCAAACTGTCAACCCCCATAAAAACTGAGTTCTGTAATTATGGAAGAGTAAAATGGATGTTAAGTAGGTAACTATCTCTGTCTGCAACAGCAATGCCTATTGGATCCAAGAAGTTTAATTTTTATATGTTACATTCCATCTATTCTTAAGGCCTACATAACTTGTCTAGAAAAATTGCAACACTGTTCAGTATTATTCCATTTAAGGTAATGTTTATAAAATATTGGGGTCTCCTGGCATCAGTGAGGCCTTATCCTCAGAATAAATCCCCACGTGACTAAACAATATCGCTATCGCCAGCTTTCCAAAATAACTTTTCCTCCAAATTTAATATAAATTGTTAAAAACCATTTTGTGTTTTGGGTTCTTGATAAGGGAGACAGAAAGGAATAATAATTCATTATTCCAGGATTATGTCTGTCCTGCTTTTCTGGTAAAAAATACCGCTTTTATGAGGTGAAGATTATAATGATCATTAGTAGTTAAATGATAGTTAATTTACTTAGTGTCCTTATTTGGAAAAATAAATTTGTCAAATATATGTAAAATTTAATCCATAAGAGTAAAGGGAGTGCAATGCAATGTTCAACCAAATTGTATTATTATCAGATAATGCACAAATGCCTGAGTCCAAAAGAACATAAAAGTATACTGACTTTTGGTTTAATTATGTTTCAGACAATTTGAAATCAAGAGAAAAAAGACTCTTGTCCATATCATTTAACTCAGACCAAGTTTCCTCCTTTTACTTTTTCAAGGTACCTAACATTAGATCAACCCTTTTCCATTGGAGAGAAGTGTCTTCCTTTTGAAAGGGCCCTGATTCATTTCTCTCTTATCTGGCCACTTATACCATTGATTTTTTTCTTGCCCTATGAAAAGTGTTATCAAGAATGTTAATCCTTGGACATCTGATGAATTGCTAGTTATATTAGAAAAAGTTTTCAATAAAACTTAATTAAAAGGGAAAGTGTGAAAGAAGCAATTTATATTTGTCTGTCTTAAGGGTAGAATATCTACAAAATAATAAGCTATTTTGCATACCCAAGATCAAATTCCTCTTAGCACTTTTCATTTTGTATGATTCAGCTAAAAAGATTTTCTAGTTATTTCATAACATGGAGTAGCAGGATCAGAGTATAACTTTAGTTATTCTGGTCTAGATATGCTTTGCACATCAATAAGGAAAACAAGAGCAAATTTAAAACTATACATCTCATCATATCTATTTTACTCCATGCCTTAAATTGGTTTTTGAAATTTCATGAGCATAATGAACTTGAGGCATAAGATAAGCACATGACAGTATACATGTACCATATATTGTGATCATCTCTTACTACTAAATTCTACTTTATTTTAAAAAATATTTTATTGAAATGATATTGCATCGTATATTACATGTTTCAAGTATCATCATAAATCAACATCTGCATATACTACATTAAGTTCACCACTAATTGTCCAATTTATCCTTCACTATATAATTGACCCCTTTTACCTAATTTGCTCACAGTTACAAAAGAACTGCTGTTAGCCATTACCTGATTTGATTTTCCTTGGGCTCCTATGATGGTACCTGAGCATGATTGTTCATTAATGCCATTCAGAACTATTTAAGCTCTCCTTCCTTCTTACATATGGGAAGATTGCAGTGCCCTTGAAGTTAGGTAAACTCATATAACTTGCTTTGACCAATGAAATGTGAGTAGATAGGTCATTTCCAGATGGAATCTTTCACAGTATGTCCATGCTCTGACACTTTTCCATCTGTCAGAGTAACCGATCTCTATCTCTAGCTCACATGTTCTTTTGATTCCTTTGTCTTAGTGATACACATACATGCATAAAATGTTTTTATCTATACCTCTGCTTAATTCTTTTCTACTCACTTACTAATTTGTATATGACGCACCATGCCTGATTACAGCAAATGGCCGCCATAGCTCCCAAGTTTACATGATCAAATCTCCAGAAAAGAGAAATATTTTTCATTCTTAGATCATCCAGAAGTGACAAGGAGCCCAGGTTTTTATGAGAAGTAGCTATTCCCCTTATGCTATATGTAAGGTAGGTTTTCTAAGAAAAAGAAACAGATATGGTGAAATGATGGGTATTGCTAGTACACTGGTAGAAGCTAGCAGCTTCAGAACAAGAAATAGAACTTAGATGTTCTAACTTCCAGTTCAGGATTTTGTTCTCCATTCTGTCTGCTATAGCTTCAAGCACTTAATTAAAAGAAACAGTTGGTCTTAAACTCTATCTTAACCCATGTAATTATAAATGATAATACTTTTATTACATGGCACTACTATACTTTTTCAAAATAGGCATATACAGCAATACAAAAATAAACTGGTATCTCATAGAAGACATTCATATTTACTGGAAACAAAGAAAAGCCTCCTTAAATTTACAACTGTAAAATATTTAAGGGATCTCTTTTCTTGTCTTCTAATGTTTCTGTATTGAATGATATGTTTTGTCCTAAATCCATCTAAAAATAACCTTGTTTTTTTTTTTATTCTACTGTTCTCATAGTTATATACGTTTTCTATCCAAACAGTCTTGGCTCAATTTATATTTCCCTTAACTTTACATTCATTCTATTAGTGGTCCTTAAAGAATTTTAACTATTCAAGATAGACTTAGTAACCTGTATTTACCCAAATTAATAAATATTTTATGACTACTCTGATGTTGCTTTCAGTATATGCAGTATTTACAAGTTGAATATGAAGAATTCAATTTCCTCTGAAAAATTTTTGAGCAATTTGGGTAAACTACCACATACCAAATGAACAGTGGCAACTTAATCATGATTCTGTGACTGGAAATGCCAAGCTGCCCTTAGAGTTAGTTCCTCCAGAGGAGAGATCATTCTTTTATGTTCTGTAAAAAGAAGTAAAAAACAGTTTCTCCTTTCACTCTCCTTTACCTTACCTATCATATGTATTTCTGTACTTGACTATGATGTGAAATATTTTTATCACATGCATTCCTTATCATCAATAATTTGGGCTATGTTTCTTAAACCCAGAGCTTAAAATTAGCCAGATAAACATTCAAGACAGCATGTTGTAGTAGAAAGAGCCAATCCAGAGTTGGGAAACCTAGATTCTAGTCTGACTTTGTTCTTTCATTTAACAGTGGCCAAAAACTAGCAAGCCATGTAAGCTCTGAGTTTCCATTTCCTAATCTGAAAAAGATATGTTATATAATCTGTTCAACCCATTTCTCAGACTCACTGAAGGCACAAAAGGGATGCTATATGAATTGTCTTGGAAAATGAGACTATATGTAGATGTGTGTATATATGTATATGTATATGTGTATTATGACACACCATTAATATTTATTATTTTCAACAGAAACCTATCATTTTACAAATTATTTGCAATCAACATTCAAAGAGTAAACTTAATAATCTTAAATAGAAAGATAAGCAATCCATAATTTAGCAGCATCTGAGTCATAAATGATTCATATATGTGGTTTGCTAGTTATCCTGTTTCTATCAATGTAAAAACAATTGGATCTTTTAGACAAGCTGTAGATTCACAAAGGGAAGTAGGGAAGATGTTTAATAAAGAAATCACCATAAGAAGAGACTCAATGACAGATTCATAGTCACACCCTGTACCTGATTCCTAAATCCTAAATTTCATACCCCCTCCTTGAAATTTTCACTACAAGAAATCCTACCAGCTATAGATTCCATTGTGTTAATATGCATCTTTGAGAATGCAAAAACTTCCTCTTAGCTCCTGCTCTGTAAATATGGAGATTTTTGTTGAGATGAGGAAGAAGGTAGCTTTGTACCCCACAATACTTCGTAGGAATATCCATCTAGGTGATTTTACCTAATGGGGACTAGGGGAATAGGAAGATTTTGGGCTCCAAACATAAGGAATGAGAGGAAAGAGATGAGAGAAGCATAAATATAATCTTTATTTATTGAAACAAACCACCTAAAGATAGCCCTGTAAAGTGAAATGCAAGAAATATTCATCATATCCTTTCTGCTTCCTTTGATTCTTATTCCTCCTCTTCCTTTTCCTGTCTCCTCTTCTTCTTTTAACACAAAAGCCCTCTGTTAGTACAAAGTTAACTTGTTTTCTATGATCTAGAAGATTTCTTGTCTTAGCCCTACATTTCAGGAACACAGTCTTCAGTATCCACACATCAGAGGACTGGCGTGAGATCTAGAACTACATTTACAACCATAGTTTGTTCTATGTCTTTTAGATCAACCCCCTTATATTGGCCAATCTGCTTCCTTAGAACTGATTGTCTTATCACTCCCTGAATATATGTATGTGAAGGATAGAAGTGGGAGAAGGAAAACATTGGGTTATCCCAATGACTTCATGTATATGAGGCAACTGAGGAAAATGGCCCTGCTTTTAAAGTTAAGATTCCACTTTTATTGAGGGCAACATAGAGCTCTTATCTTAAAGTATGTACAAAAGGTGAATCCCTCCAACAAACATTTATTGTGCATCTGCAATGCACCAAGAAGAGGTAGTAGATGATGTGGTATATTTAGAAATGGATAAGCTACTATCAATATCCTCAAGAAGTTTACTGCTTATTATGGGAAAAAAGATAGCAAATATTGATATAATATGATAGATATTGTACTGGTAAAATAGAGCTACAATATACAGAGCTATGAAATATCAGGAAAGTCTTTTTGGAGGACAAGTTTTTAGACAGGTGAGGACTTTTGAAGAGTGCTCTAGATGGAGAGGATAGAATGTGTGAAGTGTAGCATTCAGATGTGAGCTATTTGAAGAAGGAAAAAATTGTTCAGTGTGGGTAGAAGAGTGAAGTGAGAAAGTGGGAAGATTAGAAAGAGACAAGGCTATGGTAGTGAGCTTTATACATTTGTTTGCATATTACTTTGGTTTTCCAATGATATGTAATGGAGCTCTTGGATATTATAAATAATGCTGAACATCCATCTCTTAACTTGTTTACCTTCTTTAGTTGGAAATCTATTTTATCTGATTTAACTATGGCTGTTCCTGCTTTCTTTACATAACCATTTGACTGTAGGACTGTCTTCCAACCATTGACTTTGAGCCTATGCTTGTATTTCGAATGTAGATGTTTCTGTATGCAGCAGAAAGCTGAGTTAAGTTTTTGATCCATTCAGCACGCCAAGCTTATTTTAATGGTGAGTTCAATCCATTAACATTTACAGTGACTATTGATATATAACTGGTTATTGTGACTTTATTAATCATTTTCTGGGTGTGTTGGAGATAGTACCTTTGTTCTTTTTCTCTTCTCAGTTGCTTTGAAAGTATTTATGTTGTGTTTATTTTCCTTTTAATTTTCTTCTTTGTTTTTTGTGGGTTTATATTTTGAGATTATCTGGGATTTACATAAAAGTTTTTATGCTTGTAACATTTTTAAACTTGAAAACAAGCCAATCTTGAGCTCACTCTAACAGTCCACATTTTTACTCTCCTCCTCCTCCTCACATTTTATGTTTTTGACATCCTGCTGCTTCAAAGTGGGGTTTCTTTACATTTTATAGAATGTCCTTTAATATATCTGTAAAGCTGTTTTGTGGTGATAAATTATTTTAACTTTTGTGTGTCTGTAAAGCTCTTTATCATTCTTTCAGTTCAAGTGATAACGTAGCAAGGTACAGTATCCTTGGTTGAAAGACTGTTTCTTTTAACACTTTGAATATATACTGCCATTCTCATCCGGCTTATAAAGTTTCAAATGAGAAGTCCACCAGTAGTTTTATGGGGGTCCCATTGAATATATATCATTTTTCTCAACTGTTTTAAGGTCCTCTTTATCTCATATTTTTAGCATTTTAATGATGATTTGTCTTAGTGTAGATGTGTGTGGGTGCAGAATGTTAATTGTTTCTCTTAGAAGTGAAGCAGGTAATGTTCTCCTTCCTCTCATTTGCATTATCTTGACTACTAATTTATAGTAAGCTTAAAAATACAGGCATGTATTTGTCAAAAAAGTAATGTACTGAAGTGATTGGGGTTAAGTAATGAGAAATGCTCAAGTGATTTAGACATGGAACCTGTTGATAAGACATACACATAAGTCCAACCTTAGGACTTGTGAAATGTCATAACAGAATTACAGATAGAGTGTACATAATAGAATTATCGAGGGAGATATTTTTCTGATGGAGAATAGAAAGAATTCCTGAATGAGGTCATATATAGTGTATCATTTCTTGGATCAGGTGCATTTTTATCACAATATTTGCATTGAAGTCTTACTTCATAGCTCTATTTTTCATAGGCTATTAGAACCAAGGCAAGAGAAAATAATATATGCCAAGGGGGGTTTTATAAAAATCTCTATATAATGAAAATTTTATCAGAAAAAGTACACATAGGTGTTACAGATAGGTCTTTCTTTTGGATTGATATTGGAAAAATGATATGATTTCTTATTTTTAAAGTAAATACTAAATGCTTTCTGGAAAAGCTGGTTAGATAATAACTTGTTTATGAATTTCCTCTCATCTTAAACATAGTGGTTTGATTTTTAGTGCTAAGTTTTGTTATAGTCACAGAGCACCAAATTGTTCAAGGAATAGTTTTATTAAATTCATAATCCTAGATAGTTAATAAAATATTGGAAAAGTCAAATGCTAAAAAAAAATAATATATCAATACATCCATGTCTGAGCATAAACACATATATTTTCAAGGCTTTTTAATGAGCCAGTCGACATTTGGGAATTCTTCCTTTGTATTTTAGTTTGGGTTAAATTTTGGACTAGCAAAAATTCTTTCATGATTCATTAGTACAAAGTCATTTAATTCTTTGTTTATACTTTTTAGTCTTTAAAGAGAGCACCAAGCCTTTTTATTCTAGCATCGACTAAAAATCACTCATTTCCTGTAGAGGTATTTTTCATATGATAAAGGAAATGAAAATGGCAATAGCATTATTGTCATTCCTCCAGGGACGGAAATTGAATATAACATTTAACCTTTAAGAAAAGACACATAGATTGGAAGCTCATATAGTGGATAGTTGTGATCTGTTGCTCAAATCATCCAGTAAAACATTCATCAGAATTCTGCCTTTCTCCATGTTTACTAACTGAATAAACTACAAAATCTTAAGATCACTAGACTCCCTTGAGTTCTGATAAACAAAATGGCTGAAACGTTTGGCAAAAAAAAAATACGTGCAGAGAAAATTTAATCCACAAATTTGTCCTGAGCACTTACATCTTAGGCAATGAAGGGAGTACCAAGAAAAGTTAGAGTTGTTTATCTCAAAATCTCATTTGGGAGACAATATATATATATATATATATATATATATATATATATATACAGAGGGTCATGATTAATAATATGACAGGGCAAACAAGTGGAGATTATGTGAAATGGGTGATAAAGAGAGAGTTGGGAAAAGTTAGAGCCCTAGATTCTAATCCTATAATTCCTCAAATACTTATTTGACATTGATCAAGTCACTTCAAAGCTGGTTGTCAATGTAGTTATCTGTAAAAGGAGTTGGAACTCAACTCTGGTTACATATCAGAAACATCTGGGAGATTATTTTGTTAAATTCCAATACCTCTGTCTCAGAACTTCGTTTAATCATTCATCAAAGGGTGCGTGGGTATTGGTATTTTGAAATGTTTCTGAGTTATTCTAATGTGTGGTCAATGTTAAGAACTACTAGACCGAATGATTATTGAGGTCCTTTCTGCTTAAATAGTCCAATCACAGAACTTTCATTATTGTACTGAAAATAGAGAGGTCATTTTCATCCAGATATTATAAGAAAGGCTAGATGCATGTAACTTTGGTGGATAATAGCCAGAACTGAGGGAAAATGTGCATATGAAGCCATGAAACACAACATAGGTTCAGGTAATTTTGTATAGACTATTTTTGTTCTTGATTAGTGTAACTGCATTTGGAGAAGTGAGTTAAAGTTCGGTCTAAGAATTTTTGCACATTATCATATAATGGAGGACTGTAGGAGGTGTTTGACTAGGGAGAGGCATAATGTATTTATTTTTGTTTTTCAAAGAGAAGTATAACAGGCAGAAACAACTATTTAATTTATGGGGCCCCTGATTCAAAATGAAAGAAATGATCCATTAATGGTACATATAATGATTTTTCTTTTCTTCCTATAGTTTCCCAACTGTCTTGATGTTTTATATTTGCTGTTGAATGTCATTCTAAGTAAAAAAAAAATTAAAAAAAATTATATTGCATGAGTTTTACCATTAATCTTTATATTGTGCAATGTCAATTTTGAATGCAAACATCAGAGCATTTTTAACTTATGTGCAAAATGGCTAACATTGCACAATTAGTGTTTCTGTTGTTCACTCCTGGAGGAGTCCTAGCACTAGCCAGAAGAGGAAAATACAAGTCAGATTCAGGAAGGCTAGAAGTGGAAATAGAGAATACCCCTTGGCCTGAAACTGGTCAAAGGAGCATTACTGGGCATCCAGATACTAGCTAAGTGAGTGCATATCCCCCCAGGTGCCCAGATGCCTTGCTCCACAATGTGGGGCTTAGACACTCAGGCCTGACTACTGCTGGATTGCCTCTCCTACCATCCACTGGACTATTCACTATACACTGGATGGGGAAGGGATCTGGAGAAGTTCACTTAGACCTCTTACAAACTCATGGCAAACAAATGACTATCAAAGATCTATAAACCTCTGCATTGAAACATGCTGGGTATTTGAATTACAGGTGGGTGGGCAAGAGATTTGCTCCCACTAAGATGTAAATTCAAGCTGGCTGCTTCCTATCATGTCATGGTGCTCTCATAGTGAGAGCTGTCTCTATATTGCCAGGATCTCTTGAGTGGCTCTGTATTTTGCCCTTCCCTTTTGTGATGAGCTAAAGAAGATAGTTTGCATACCTGTGTAAACTTGTACACCATCCTCAGGCTGCTTGCACATTTAAGTTGAGGCAACTACTTTTCTTATCTATATAGTGAATGCTTCAAGAACTCACTTTCAGAGGGAATCTTCTTGTCCTTCCCTCTTTTGTGTATGTCTCCAAAGTTCCTGTTTTTTCTTCCCTTTCATAAACATAAAGTAGGGCAAAGGGAAACCACTGCAGTATTTCTCAAATTTCTTTCCCTTTTTGCTCTATTCCATTTCCTCTTCTATATTCCCTTCCCAGCTGTTCAGAAATTTTAATTAAAATGGCTGATACATAATTTATGCATGATTCTAAGAGTGTAGTTTGATAAGTTTAGACAAAATATATACCATGTAACATTACAAAAGTCTATATATAGAACATTTCCATTGTACAGAATGTTCTCTTAGTACTTTGCAGCTAATCTCTTCAGTACTCTACCTTATGCAATCACTGATTCAAATTCTTTTCATGTCTAATAAGTTTTTTAAATTTGCATGTCTACTAAGTTTTAAATTTTTTTAAAAATTATGATATTGTTGATGTTTCACTTAAATACTTCAGATTATTTTATCTTCTTCTGGAGAATATTGATTTTTTAAATTATTGGTCAAGTATCTCAAACTTGTGGTAATTTCGGTTTACACTTTAGTGGATAAGCTTTATGGAAATTTCACAATATTTTCCAGGCTCCTCTTACTTAGTAGAACTCAGCTTCCAAACTTGGAATCCCCTGAAAGTTTTCTCACGGTTTGCTTTTAGTCTTTTTTAGGGTAAATCTAAAGTCAGCCAGGTTGTAGTTCTTAATATCAAAGTATAGCCTTTCTGGTGGCTCATCTCAGGATGCTATTGAAGTGCTAATGAGGACTCTGCATTCTGGCTAAGTCAGCCTTCCAGTGTTTCCCAGCGCCAACTGAACTCTGGCATCTCTGTTCTCTTCTCATCCTCCAAGGATGTCCTTTTCTCTAGTAAGTATCATGCGCTCACACTCAACACTTGCACAGGTAAATCAATAAATTATGGAATACTCATGACTCAAGCAAGTGGGCACCCTCCCTCTGTGCAGCTTCTTTCTCTTCAGTGCTCAGCTCTGCAGATGGTAACCATTCCAACTTCCTTGAACTCTTATCTTCCTTCTCAATTTAGTGGGTCCACTATGCTCTACTTGGATTTCATTCTTCTGTGCCATGTTTGAGAAATTTTCCTTGGGCAGACTGCAGTCTTTTTTAAAAAGTTTTAAATTGTTGCTTTATGTATTTGTTGAGTTTTTATCTGGTACTAGTTATTCCATTATGGTTAGAAATCATAATGTTTTTACTCCACACCTTTCCAACTGGTGGTTGCTTGTAATCACCATGTCTCTGGCCAGAGACAAGAAAATGATTCTGGCTCTTCAAGTAGTGTGCTTTGAATACTTGTATTATCACTTCAAAAATTATATTTACAAGGCTACAATTAGTGAATTGATGATACAGAGACAATGTTAGCTATACTAAATGTTAATATTTCATCAACTAGCAGTTGTTTTTAACATTGGCACTTACTTGTTCTTCATTAGGCCTCCCATTTCCCTTCACATTAATGAACTTTCTGGTTTTTCACAGAGTTAATATTTATTTAAAATTTAGTATATAATACACACACACTCATATGCTATACTGTGTACTGTTGGTACAGACTTCAAATGCAGAATGCAGTTCTTAATGAAACTTACTGTCTAATGAGGGAAGTTGACAAATAAGTTATTAATATAACACCCAAGTTGTTTGATTATTTAGTATGGTATATGAGAACTGCTAAGTAGCTGACCTGTTGTAAATTACCCATTAATTGATTAATCCTTCACATCTTTTTTTTCCATCAGCCAATGCACAAACTTGTATGTCATTCAAAAATATTCCTGGATATTTTTTAGCATCTGCCAAGTTAGTGCCCTTAATTCTTGCTGTACTGAGTAACACAATATAAACTTCATCTACTGAGTAACACAATATAAACTTCATCAAATATGACATTTTAGATGAAAATATAAATTAAGTTTGAAATAGGTGTTTCGATCAAAACTGTTAAATATGCAATCACTTCTGCAGGAAAAATGAAAGAACAATTTTATTATTCCTTTACTTAGGTAAGAAACCAATAATCATTCATTCATTTGATATAGAGCACTTTTAAAGATAATCCACAATTGAGAAGACAATATGAAACAGAAAGGATGGTGTGGAAGCATGTAAAACACCCAATTAATTCCTCTTTATTGAATAGCTAAGAGGTAGAATAGTTCTATTTGATGGGTTAAGTACCGACCTATGAAAGTGGAGAAAACAGACCACAGAAGAAGGGGTAAACCAGTGGAGAAGTTGAAGTGTGGTTGCTATAGAGTTATAAAACTCCTAGACCTGATCAAAGAGAGAGAAGCCAAAGGGGTTCTTTCTTGTGCTGGAATAGGATGTTTCAGAACATTCTTATGAAAAATAAGCAATAATCTTGCTTAACTGGTAACTGGGCTTCCTGGAGACTTTTTCTGTCCTTTTATTCCAACATCAGCAGTTTAATCAGGTTTATGAAGAGAGAGAAGAGCTTGTTAAAACTCCAGCTTTGACTATTTTTTTCCTTCTTTCCCGAGTACTGTTCAAAATTACCCAATAAATGAAAAACTTACATGGTAATGTCTTAGCTCATTAATATGAAGGGAAATGGAAGACATTCTGAATAACAAATAAGTAGTCAATCTTAAAAATAACTATTAATTGATGAAGTGCAAAGAATGAGCCTTTCATGGTGCTAGATTTAGTAAGATTGAGATTCATCCATAAAAACTGCATTTTAAAGGAGATGAGAAACTTGAATTTAGAAGAGCAAAAAAAGTGATTTTTCAAAACCGAAAAGGAAATGAACACAGAAAGTTCAAATGTTTAAGAAGATGGTTGGCCTATATAACAGCAATAATCCATTTCTCTTGTTTTCATGAATTTGTATCTTAGAACATGCAGGCTTTCAATACACTGAACACGAAAGTTGTTTGAGATCAGTAGTAAATATTTAGCATCACTGAAAGAAAACATGACTATATCTTGGTCTTTATGGCATGAGGTAGCAAGAGGGAAAAATTGATTGTCTTCTCTACTTTGATTACTAAATTTCAATGCCAACAGCATGGTTAGTATGTATGTTTGTGGACAGAAGTACAAGAATTTTTAGAAATATCATGATTGCTTAATCTAAAGGTTAAAGTAGACTTTTTAGATATAGGTATGTATGGTATTTTGTTTAGAGATGATCTGTGGAGTCAAAGTACTTTGGGATTCATATCACATCTCTCTCATTTATTAATTTAATCTCTCCATGATGCAGTTTATTTTTATTTTTGTAGTGGGCAGGGAATAATACCCATCTTCAATTTACTGCTGTAAATACTTAATAGAATAATATATGCAAATTGCCTAACATAAATATTGGTGTAAAAGCAGATGATAAGTAAGTGGAAACTCCATGAGAGTATCAACTGCATTATTAATAATTGTATCCCCAAGACTTTCATAAGTGTCAGGCACGTAATAAACATACAATAAATACATGTCAAATGAATGAATAAATCCCAGTATCCCACTGCATAAAATCATAGGGAAATTGGTCATATCAAGGGCAGTGCCTGTTATAGTAATTTTCTTCGAAAGCAGTGAGTGTAGCCAACAACCTTTTCCCAAGTAGGAAAAGCTCCCTCTGACTCTGCTCCTATGCAGGTGCTTGAACTATAATACTGACCACCAGAGGGCAGAGAGCTAGCAACTGGTTTCTGTGACAACATAGCCTTTGGAATAAATGCAAGGCATATGGTTTTGGTTTTATCCTTTAGTTGTGCCTTCTTTAAATTATTACACATTATCATTGATACATAATGATGTTCCTAGTTGAGAGGATGGCTCTGGAAATGTTCTTACTGGATATTATAATTTAATCTATGCTGGTTTAAGACTCTTGAATACTGTAAAACGCTCACTGAAGGCATTTATTCTTCTTCTTTCATTAACGTATTATCATGTTCATTTGATCCTCATTAAATTGAATTAAAAGTATCCATAAAAATATTTTACTTCTCAGGTCCCTTCCACTTTTTAATTCCTTTTGTAAATGAAACAGCTCTTCTTGCAGAATATAAGCAAATTTAAAAATTATGATTTTTTTAGTAGTCAAACAAACAGAAAAGAAGGGAGGACAGTTAAGTGTGAATTGATAGTGAATCTTAATTATATAAAACGATGAATGGGAGCAGAGATCATCAGCAACCCTCCAACATGGGCAAGTGAACAATGGTCTATGCCATAAGGGGAGTCACCCAGCTCTGAACCTTTGTGGGTTACCATAGTCATAATATTTGTATTTGATCTGAAATTCAGGACGTTTCTTCTATTGGTGTTATGAAAGGGTTTCCATTTTCAGTATGCTTTCAAACACAGTGACAAAGGGAATATTTAGTCTTTCCTTTATATAAGCATATCTGTAACTCATTAATAAAAGTGAGTGGTGAGCTTTCTGATTATGTAGTTAAATTCCCTTAGTCGGGAGACTGTATTTTGCAGTGCATAAAAAGATAAGCGTTGGAGTCTAGAAGACTCCATATCTTATCAGGTTCCATATCTGTCACCTGATTTTCAATAAATTACTTTTTTGTACCTCAGTTTCTTCATCTGTAAAATAAGAAGGAACAATACCCCGATATCACAACTTTAAAGTGTCATCTTAAGTGTGAAATTAGTTTTTCATCCTTTTTAAATATAAAGTAAGAGAGAGGTGATGGTATATTTTTTGAGTTTTACATACGTGAATTTTTAGGTTCTTTTGTTCATGCTGATTAGTATAATTAATTACAATTCACTATATGTATGAGACTTTCCTAAAATAGTAGAGAAACTACTGAGCACTTTAATTGCATTTCAAGAGAAAAGCAATACACTTACTACAAAAAAAAATGGTCAAAATGATGAAATGTTCTTTTTGATTGCGATATATGTATTATACTCAATAGCTGTCAGTCAGTAAAAAATCTAGCTGTGCCACTCAGTTTAAAAAACTGTAGCTATCTTATTTTAGATTATAACTGTGGTGACTAGGACTTTATCCTGTCTTTCAAAACTATGCCTTCTGTAGGTAAGGGAAATAGGAATGACTAAGCTCATTTAGATAGGAACAGAGATGTCTGAAAATATGTGACCCAAGTCTTCCCTCAGAACCAGTGCATTTGGAGAAACTGACCTCTTTCACTTTAGGCTGCATTCAGAACTAGAAGGGAAGATGGAACTATTAAATTTTCAAATGAGTTTTGTCCCAAATTGGGGGCAAAGGTACAAACATAAAGGTTAAAAAATAGAAAAAATGCTGTCCCCTTATAGAAGCAAGGCTAAGCAAATAATTTAATTTTTAAACAGTTTTATTGAAGTATAATTCACAGAACATAAAATTCACCTATATAATGTAGAAAACTCAATGGGTTTTATTATATTCACAGTGCTGCACAATTATCATCATTATCCAATCCTGGAACTTTTTCAACAACCCAAAGAAAAGTCATGTGCTCATTAAGCTGTCAATCCTCATTCTCCTCTCCCTACTCCTAGCCCTTGGAAACTAGTAATCTACTTTCTCTCTCTATAAATTTGCCTGTTTTGAAGATTTCATAAAAGCGGGATCATAAAATATGTGGCATTTTATATCTGGCTCATTTCCTTAGCATAACATTTCCAAGGTTCATCCATGTTGAAGTATATGTCAGTACATCATTACATTTTATTGCCTAATAATATTTAATTGTATGGATGTGCCAAGTTTTAATCCATTTATTATGTGGTGGGCATTGGAGTTATTTCCATTTTTAGGCTCTTCTGAATAATATTGCTGTGAACGTTCACATACAAGCTTTTGTGATCATATGTTTTTACTTCATTTGGATATATTCTTAGGAGTAGAAATTCTGGGTCATATGATGCTCATATGCTTAACCTTTGGAGGAACTGTCAGACTGTTTGCCAAAACAGTGGCACCATTTTACATTCCAGTGAGCCATGTACAAGTTTTCCATTATCTCTACATCCTTTCTAACACTTGTTATTATTTGTCCTTTTTGATATCTGAATGAATAGGAAGTGGCACCTTATTGTGCTTTTGATTGGCACTTTACTCATGAATATTGAATATTTTTCATGTGCTTATTAGCAATTTGTGTATCTTCTTTGAAGAAATGTCTATTAAGACCCTTTCACCAATTTTAATTGTGTTGTTTGACATACTGTTGAGTTAAAATGATCTTTATTTCTCCTGAAAATAAGTCTATCAATCAGATTGTGATTTATAAATATTCTGTCCTATTCTGTGGGTTAATTTCTTTCACTTTAAAAATTTTGACAAAATCTCATTTATCTATTTTTATTTTGTTTTCAGTGCTTTTTTGTCATATTTAAGAAACTGTTGCTTGATCTGAGGAAATATAATTTATTTCTGTTTCCTTCTATGAGCTGTATAGTTTTTAGCTGTTAATTTTGGGTTGTTGGTCCATCTGGAATTCATTTTCATATATGGTATAAGGTAGATGTCCAAATACATTTTCCTGCATGTGGATATACAGATGTATCAGCACCATTTGTTGAAAAGACTAGTCTTTTCCCATTGAATGATATTGACAGCACTGTAGAAAAATCAGTTGCTTATAGATGATAGGGATCATTTTCAGAGTCTCAGTTATAGTTCATTCATCTATATGTCTACCTTTAGGATAATACCACACTATCATGATCAGTATAGCTCTGTAGTAAGTTAGTCCAAATTATTTTGCTTATTCTGGGTCTTTCGAATTTATATATGAATTTCAGATTGGCATGTTAATCTCTGCCAAAAAAATTAAAATCACAAACAGTTGAGATTTTGATAGGATTGCATTGAATCTTTAGATTCATTTCAGGCTTACTGACCTCTGAAAAATATTAAGTTTTCCAATCCATGAACAGGAGACCTCTGAAAAATATTAAGTTTTCCAATCCATGAACAGGAGACACTTAACAAGTATAGGATCATGGGGAAGTTAAATCATTTTTCTATGCCTCAATATCCTCTGCTTTAAAATGAAGAAAATGCCTGTTTCAGGATTACTGTAGAGAATCAGTATTGGGAAGTGTCTGCATGGCTTCTGGCACTTGGTGGTCATTCAATAATTGCTGCTTTTCTTTTTACTCCTTGCTCACATCTTTCCTTAAGATGTGTGCCAAGGGATAATGGAAAATACAATCACTGAAACTATACTACCTTTGTAGAGAGCGCATATATATATATATATATATATATATATATATATATATTTCTTAAAGTGATAGTCACTTCAAGAATTATTTGGGGGACATTTTATGATATATTCTCTTCAAATCATGCACTATATGCCACTCTCTCACAAATGTACTGTTTACAACACACAAAGTTCTCTTAGTAATTACAGACATGTGTAAGTTATGACACTCTCTAACGCTCTCTCTTATAACACTCTCATTTGAGGAGGGGAGACAAGAGCCAGAAAGTAAATAGTTTATATCTGTCATAAAGATAGTACATGTCATCATCTTCTCAAGGAATGATCTAAAATAAGTGATATAGGGCTTCAAGGAAGAAAAGATGGAAGATGGACTGGAATGATCTAGGAGGCTTAATCAAATGAGGTAAACTTAGATTTGGAGTTCAGTTGCCTTAAATAGGCAGAGAAATGGAAGCAGAAAGAAAAGCATGAATAAAAAGAAAATGTGTATATTTTCAGGCCCAATCACAGGTAATTACAAAGACTATCTTTTCATGAAGAAAAGCTGCCCTCCCCTGTGACTGGTACACCCAGTGCTTTCATTCCTAGGTCTCTTTATCTGAGACTGTGGGCAGAGGTCTTCAGGATCCTCTATTGAGGCCTCTATTAAGAGGGGAAATGAAAATCTTAAAGACATTCTTTCCTCTCCAAGCCTTCTTCCCTCACCTCAGGATTCATTCAAACACCAGAGCCTTTTGTTTCAAACTCCCTCAACAGTTAGTGACCCTCACTTCTGCATTGATCACCTGACCCTCAATAGATGCATGGTTCCATGGAAGAAAATGAAACAGGGGAAGTCAGCACTTGCTTCAGTTATAGCTTCTTGCTTATATAATCACAGAGAGTGGTTAAAGGCTTAACTCTAATTTTTGGCTTGTGGTTTTAATTGGCTACTCCATCAAGCAGGCAGCTCAGCAATCTTTCCAAGCTTAGCTGAGTTCCTGATAGTAGGTATGAGCAACTTTCCCTGACTAAATATGCAAAAGAGAACATTTACTGGGAGGATATGAGATAGATTAGAGAATTGAAGGAAAAGCCAAGGAAACTAATCTCAGAAAGGACAACTAGCAGAGGAGCATAGGAAGTAAGATCCAGTGAACAATATTTCAAGGATCACTTTGTGGATTAATCAGGCCCAAATCTTGTGTTTATATAATTTCTTTCCGAGTAAAAATTCCTATCAGAGGTAGTTTGGCCCAACTCAGTCCACATTCCCTCTTTGGGTATCTTGTTTGACAGTCATCAAAATTTTATTCAATAAGATTGGATTCTTCTCCAGGTCAAATTTTACTACCAAAAGATGAATGGATGTGTTAGGAAAATAAGTACATGTGTATTTATAATGAAGCATAAGTTGATTTTGTGCAACAGTAAGGATCCCAGTTTCCCAGGACCATGGAATTCATGTAGAGGAGTTGTAGGGAATAGGAATGTAAGAGACATATTGTGAGGGAATCTTACAAGTCAGACTATGTTTGTCCTTTACTATAGCAACAAGGCACTATTAAAATACTTTTTTAGGGAAACAACATTATAAAAGACAACATTTAGTGATAGTGCCCTGATCACATGAGGATACATTGGGAAGAAAAAGGGAACAAGCTAGGAGGTTATTGTAAGTGTATAGGCAAGAAGGATTAGCTGTCTGATGGAGATACATGGAAGACATTTGCTGGATACTACAAAGGTGTATTTTGGTAACTGACAGGTTTGATGAGAGGTGGCAGTGTCAAAGATGAAGCTTGACCAAAAGATATAATGAGAAAGAGGCAGAACACCTTGTTTTGGAAGAGAAAAACTCAGTTTCTCCGTTTGTTAAATAAAGATTTTGTAAAATCTAAGATGACTTGTAGCTCCCAATTTTTCTGATTACATGAATTTCATTTTAGATACATCTATATGTATATTAGGCCTGTGCAGGCATTAAACATATAGGACTGTTTTCTGGGAGTTAGGGCTCAATCTGTTATGTAGCCACTCATTTTATTTAGTGTCCCTAGTAATTCTTAGGAGATGGTTGTGGGGTTCCTTCCCCTTACATAGGAATATAGACACAATTGTTTATATTTGCATATCCCTTTTCAGAGAGAGTACTCTTCATATCTAATCTGTATAATCTACTTGGCACTTCACAGTGTTATCTATCTTATTGATGAAGAGATTTGCCAAAATCCATACAGGTAAAGTGGAGTTAGGTTAAGGTTCAGGTATTTTGATTCCTAGTCCACAACTCTTATACTCTACTAGCTATAAAATGGGGCCATGACTGTTGAAGAAATTGAAATTACATATAAAGGACTTAGCTGAGAGGGTGCTATGACAGATGACTATATTATAAGCACTTACATCCTTGAAAAATCAGATACGCTAACTTTCTTTCCAGAAGTCAGAATATGAATTAAATGGAAGGAGATGTTTGAGTTATAGAATGATTTCTATAGGTTAGTTTCAATAATTTACCTATTTCACTTCCTAGAAAAATCACATGGTTCAACAAAATTAAACATTGATAAAGAAGCTTATTTTTTGAAAAGATTGATTTAAAAGTGGAAAGATATTAATGATAGTATTTCCGCCTCTCATTCCTTGGCTGTAGTATGGAGTACTTCTGTGGACTGAGCATGCTCCACCTTAGGAATGGATGTTTTTTAGTTAGGGTGGACAATGTTACTGCTCAGCTGTGTGAGTACCCTGACAGACAGCATTCCTCATTTTGTTCATCCCAGGGAGAGGTAGTGGATAGGAGAGTCGGCTCTCAAGCCATCCCCTTGAGAGCCATGAATGTTTTTCATGCATTTTATAATTCCTGACTGTCAGAGTAGTGCCAGCTTCCCACTGCTCCTTCTCCCACAAGCTTGGAACACTAGAAGAGAGAGAGAGAGAAAGATTTATGACTCATTGATTTATTGCTTCCTAAGAGAAGAGGTCTAACAATATTGACTCAGCTACATTATCTTCTTTTAGAAAAAAAATTAAACTCAAAACATTCCTCTGATTGGGTCATACTAATGGGTACAAATTTATCTTTTGAACTTTGAGGCATTTAGAGAGGACATAAACACATATTAGTTAAAATCTGAACATGAGTTTGACCTTTATTTGGCTTTATTAAAAAAAGAAAACTCATGTGCAAAGTTTAAAATCTGCTTCACTGTTCTCGGTCAAACCTTTAAGATCAAATAATCATGAACAGAATTTTAAAAAATGTTCTCTACTGTCCGTCAGACTATCTATCTCACTGAGGCAGAGGCATAGAAATCATCCCTTTGAGTCACTGCTTTTATCTTCAGACCTCACAAATTCTGGCTAAATAAAAAGTCAAAAAAACAAGCTAAGTTTCATGTAATACTGCTTGTACGTGTGTTTATCATTAAAATGCCTGTCTTTGTGTATATGGAGGGTGGAAGTAAACTAATAGACATCTTTTAAAAATATTTTGATTATTTATTACCATAAATGTTTTTTTTTTCTTTAACCTCTGGCACTTTCTAGAATGTCTGCTAGTGAGTACACATAGATAACAAAAACAAATGAGCAAATGAAAAAATGGTACTAATAGAAACAAAAACTTCAAAAAAATCATATCCACCCCCTGTCACATTAGGATAATTTTAATGTATTTGGTAAACATTTTTCAAGTTCATTTCTCAGAAAAGCTTTTCTTCAACACAGGCATTTATCATCACTCTTGACTTGGAACCCTTCTGAGGATTCTCTTCTAAATTAGTGTGCATCTTCTGCTGAAGCTCTATCCTGAAAGAAAATACTGGTATCTTGTTCCAAATATTAGCAGTTTGAATCCAATGGACAAATCCAAGGAACAGAAATGACACAAGTTAATTTAAGCTTTTGCATTTCTTTTTGTATTATATCTACATCTATCACCAGAGAATGAATTCCAATGAATGGAGTCCACACGTGGTGCACACAATTTGCTAATTGATAGAGACAGAAACCCGGACATGTCAGGACATGGCTCTTACACTCAAGACCTTCAGGGTCTAGTGGAGAATACAGATACAGAAGCAAAGAATTCTAATGCAGTGCAGTGTGATACATGTGAGGACAGAACTGTGCTCTAAGCACTATATCAACCAAACAAAAGAGGCACAAATCTACTTAGGTAAGAGTAAGGACAGACTTGCCTGAAGAAGGGGATATTTACTTAGGGTCTTGAAATATGATTAGGAGCTCTTCAAAGTAAAATGTGTAAGGACGATATGAAAAGAGTAAAAACGGATATAAAGTTAAGATGATTGGTACAGCCAAATATATGGGGCAAAATAAAAAATTCAAAAAAGCCCACTGGCTCTTTCAATTGATTTACAGCTTCATCATATGAGTGTAATGAATATTTAGAGACTATGATATAAAAAGAACAATCAGAATAAGCTATTATGTCTTCCTGAATCTCATTTAAAACCTAATTAGATCTGGTAGGAAGTTGGCAGAGTCCCGTTTGTGTGGAAGGAGATAGATCTATCATTAAAAAATATTGAAAAGTAAGCTTTTGTCTGTACAAGCCCAGAATTTATCTTTAAACTCTATTTTGCAAGCTGGACGAGTAGGTGCTTGTGTTAGAAGAGATATTTGGGGTAATAACGTATTTTAGATATGTTTTCATCTGACCCATACAACCACCTTTGATGTATGAACAAATAGAATATGTACTATTTTCCATCTTACCCACATATAAACTAAGCTCAGAGAAATAAAGTAACTTGTCCAAAGTCACAAAGAATGCCAGTTTATAGATCCAGGACTCAAATACAGATCTTCTGAATACTAAATTATTTGTCCTCTACTGTACCACACACTTTATTTACCAAAATCTGCAACATATTTACAGAGCAAGTTATACTATAAAATTTAAATTGTTCTTAAAGTATTGTATGGTATTCTTCAATTCTATCAATTAATTTAATTGAATTAAATCACTTTACAGGAAACCTACTTATAATCATATCTGCTTTGAGAGACACATGGGAATGAGGTTAATTGCCCTCTCCCCTGAAATCCTAACAGTGGAAAACTCTGGATTATATACTTTGCACACTGCCCTGGAAAGTTGACTTGTGTAGACTTACTTCAACAAGTTGCCTTGTTTTCAGTTTCCTATTGGGTTTGACCTTTGGGAGGTACTGGCAAGTGATAAAAAAAAAGGTGAACATGAGAAAAAGTTAAAAGTGACATGTAGTTCCCTTCTGCCTCCTTGCTGGCCTCCAGTAAATGGCAGTGTCCTCTCCTAAAGACCACAGGTCCTGTCATGTGGGTTCCAACAACCATTTCTTCTTTGTCTCTTCAGGTCCAGGGTGTTAACACTTTATGTTGTTATCCCTGGGGGTATTTCACAAGTCCTCATTGCTTCTCCTAAACCATGCCCATACTTTTTTTTAAGTCCTTGTGTTAAATTTTCTTCAAATTATCCAAGATACTAATTTTTTTCTTGCATGGCCCTTGACTGATAAAGCCCACTAACCTTTATTTTCATTTCCTTTATTCATGATCATTTCAAACATACGCCTGGTTTTCTAATATTCATCATATATTTACTGAAGCATTCTCACTCTCGTTGTCCCTCCAAATCCTCATGTTTCAGTACCAGCTCTTAGTCATGGAATCATTTATATGAATATTGCTGTAGGATTTGTTTAGTGGTGAAGGCTATAACCCTTTAGTCCCTGAAGAACTATGGAGTTGTTGGTGCTTAAAATGTAAATGAACTAACCTAATGGCAACATTCAACACACATTTCACAAATCTGATAGGAGTGCGTGTGTGTGTAATCAGCTAGGTCTTGTACACTAGTAAATCCAAGCTGTATTCCTAAATTATCATCACAATGAATCCCAGCAAGTTTCTTTCATTTGGACAGAGTGCCTTTCTCTATACTATATTGTTGAACAAAAGAAAACTAAGGATGGATTCTTACACAAAGAATGTTTTTACTGGAAAAGGGGTTCTTCTAAGTACTATCTTTGCCATGGCTTTTCGCCATAATTATGTTGTCCCTCTGCATTTCGAATGGGAACATTCAGGCAAAAGTCTCTACAAACATCAGAAAGCCATGGGAACAATATGTCAGAGCAAAGTCTATATATGTACATGCCTGTCAAACAGCTCAAATGGGCATGAACATTTGAAAAGTGAGGTTCTGTAGCACTATCTTCACACTGAGTGGTTTTCTGAAATCCTACCTCAAAATATTTGATGCAACAAAAGCACAAGCAAATATGTCAAGAACAAGGATGTTTGTTTGGTGTTAGAAAACTGCATCACTTATTTTCGATATCTAATTCAAGTAACTCTTGTATTTTGCTGTTAATGTTATCTGCTAATTTGACATAGTTGACTGAATTACTAGTTGTTGTGGTTTTCTGTAGCAGAAGGTAAATTCTTTCAAACTCTAGTCGATGAATGAAAGCAATATGCTTCACTTTAATGAACATCCACAAATGATCACCAGAAAAAAGCACCTAGTATGGGATGGCAAAAGATGCCTAAACTATAATCACAAGCCAATTCTTTAAAAATAGCACAACACAGACCATTTGGTGGTAACTACTAAAACCATACTTGAACTAAGAGAACTTACACACACACAAATAGAATTTGTTACCAGGATGTTTCTAATATCTGTGGATTTTAAAAATAAGTCCCATATTTACTCTAGAACATCTCATTATCATCATCAAAAGGAATATTTGGTTTTAATGTCTTACCTATTTCCATCTTTAAAATATAGCTTGGGAATTGCAGTCCCTGACATTTACATTCACCTAATTTATTGTCCACAGGCTTTGAATTGCTTATTTAATTTAAATTAATGGGCCATGTTCAAATCAAAGAAATCTAAACTAATTAAGGCAGAAGAGTCTAATCTGGCACTTTAAACTCTAAGATGTATTACAGACATTCAAGATTTGAGTTTTATTGCATTTATTGAATCAAGCCAGGAAGCTATTTGACTCTAAGGACTGGGCTAGGTTAATAAAATGAAGTCCACCCTAAGATTAGATGTAGGGATTCAATTCCTTTCAATATTTGAACACTGTGTGCTATATAAGTGCTAGATACTGGGGATAAAACAATGGCTAGGCCTCATGCTCTACCTTTAAGGACCTCATAGTCTGTAGAGTGGAATTGAAAGGGAGAAATAATTATCAATCTCTCAGTCTGAAGCTCACTCTTTTGCAAATGATATATCTTCTAAGACATATTCAATTCAAAAAACTTTTACGGAGAACCTACCACTATGTTGGAAACTGGTACTAGTGCTAGGGACTGGAAATACATAGATGAAGTCTTTGTTTCTGTTACTGAGATGTACTTGTGGAAGGCAGAGAAAAGAAACAAATACAATAGAGTGGGCCAAGAGAGATATATGAGCACTATGAAAAGAAACACAGCTTGTTCTGGAAGAGTTGGTGGTTATGAGACGTTGCCAACTAATATGTTCTGTAAACTTAATAAGTACCCACTGTGTGCCAGGACATGTGATAAAAAGATGACTAAGACAGTTCCTTTCCTGAAGGAGCTCGTAATTCAGTGGAAATGTGCATTGCAAATTACAAAAACTATTGGCATCATATAGATTATTAAAACCAAAAATAAAATATATTTGGAATCCTCAACTTTCTCAAAAAATAAATTATTGACTTAAGGGAAAAAAACAGAAAATTCTATGCATAGAGTAATGAGCAATATAGATTTACAGACTCACTATTGTCAGATGAGAGATGAAAGTTAAAAAGCTATTTTCCTGAGATACATTGTATTTAAAAATAATTTAAAAACTGGAGTTGAAGTGACACATAATGTAATTATGATTCTAAAATTAAATTATGTTAAGTTGCTTCAAATATTTTCCTTGGATTAAATTCCAATTTGTGCTATTACATTATCAGCACATAAAAATTACTGGGTGAAAATTGTAAGAATTTGGTCAACTATTTTGAATATACTTTTTGCTAAATGATTTAATATAACCACATGATTCAAA
This sequence comes from Solenodon paradoxus, assembly GCA_004363575.1. NCBI lineage: Eukaryota > Metazoa > Chordata > Mammalia > Eulipotyphla > Solenodontidae > Solenodon > Solenodon paradoxus. The sequence goes on along the minus strand of RJWH01004740.1, from coordinate 65,564 downwards.
AAGTGGTTGCCTTGTATAATTCTGTACAATTTGGAGTTACTGAATTGGTTATGAATAGAACATCTTACAGTTATATAAAGCACTTTGTTTGCATTTACGCAAGACATTGTCTCAAGTTCCAAAATTCACAAATATTAAGACAAAAAATTCCCACCTGAAGTTTCTGTTTCATGACTAAAAATATGAAACTTGGGAGTTTTTTTTTTTTTTTTTGCATGCATCACCAACAGTTTACTCTCATGTGAGGGATATTTTTGCCCATGGAAGTTTGGTCATTTTGAATTACGAGAGGTTGACTGGAGAACACTCGTGCCAACTTAACAGAAGAATTGCTTGACAGTCCACAGACTCTACCTGCCACCTAGGTGAACCCCCAGGGATGTGGGAGTAGTATGAGACAAATAATTAAATCATCAACCTTAAGGGTCACTTGAAATTATTTTAAGGTTTAATACAAAATCTAGGGATGTTTTACTACATTAATAAATCTCATTATATATATGTATAATATATATATATATATGTATACCTGGCAACATCTCTCTTTCTAAGCAATGTAAGGACCTTAGAAATAACTCCAATCACCATTCCTATTTTCCATGTTAATTTTGTGTAGTATTATAGTCTCACCTTCTTTTTGAGCACATGACCCCATCCTTAGTCATTAATATGATTATACCAAAGTTAGTCATTCATATAATTAGTCATTAAAATGAAGTTAGCAAAATAGTTTCATAAAGATGAGATAGTAAATATTTTTGGCTTTACAGACCATACAATTTGTGTCACAAATACCTAATTCTGATGATATAGTGTGAAAGTGGCCATATATAATAGGCAAATTAATGGGAGTGGCTGTATTCTAACAAATATTTTTAAAAAACAGACAGTGGGCTGCATTTTGTCCCCAGGTCAAGGCTTGCAAAAATCCTTATACAGTCAGAGCTTTATTCAGTTTACTTTCATATTCTTCCTCCCCATATTTTTTTCCAATTTTTGATTCTCAAACCTGGTAGGTTCATGTCTGATAAGGACTATCATGATGTAATATTCTGCATCAGTTATCTATCACTATCACAAACTATCTCAAAATTTAATGACTTTTTTCTAATGCATCATCTTATAGCTCTTGTTCAAAGAGAGTCTCTAAAGCGAAATCATGTTTTTGACAGCAAAAAATTATTGAGGTCCCTCAGTCTAGAGCTCCTAATTTAATTTTATTGGTAAGAATTTCAAGCTTTATGTAAAAAATTCCATGTTCTAATTATTTTCCTCCAATGGTCTAATACAAAATTTTATTTAGATACAAAGTATTTTAAAATTAATCATAATATAAATGAGGACAAGGACTGAAAAGAAATATGAGAAAACAAATAGATACTTTTTTAGAATGGTAGGACTGTGATTCCTTTTTATTTTGTTCATTAGAAAAGGTCTTGTTTCAATGGATTTAAACTTTCTTTCCTCAGAGAAAAAAATCTATTTCTAACTTAAGTAAATTGATATAATATAAATATCTAAATAGTATGGCAATGGCTTTTCTTGTAAGTTCCCAGTTTATTGAAGAATATCTTACAAAAACTTGACAAGTCTTTGTAGTTATGTTGTCTGGATGACAGAACTGATCTGAACACTGATTCTCAGAAGTGTATACTTGTTCCTTCCTAAGAGGTCTATGTACCTTTCCTATGTGCTGGCGATTTGGCGCGGTCTTGGCATATGAGTTGTACTATACAGCCCCAGCTCAGCTTCCATCATTATCATTTCTGTTGTTGATTCAATCTCAACCATATGTTGATTTTAACACCCTTGGCAGTGACTGTTTGAAAAAATATTACTACATTACAACTAGAATAGCCTTAATCTTAACACTCATGTCTGATGTAATATTCTATCATGTAATATTCTGCACCAGTTATCTATCACTGTATCACAAACAACCTCAAAACCTAATGACATAAATAAGCAACTATTTCCTATCTCTCAAGATTCTGTGAATTTTCTAGTATATTTTTTAAATCTAGGCTGATCTGGTTGCACTCTTGGGGGCTCGATGATTTGCCTGTGGTCAACTTGTTAGGTGGCACCTGGATGACCTAGGACAGTCTCACATGTTTGACACTCGGCAGGCTATTGAATGAAACACCTACATTCACCTCTGCAGTATATGCTATAGCATGCAACTTCTCTTAAAGATCAAGACATTTTTATACAGTGTCTACAAGTGTTACCTGTTGACAATTTATTACTGAATCTCTACCCCAATAACTGCCAAAAGTGACTTAGTTCAAGATTGTACTCCTTCTTTATGGGCACCCTTCATCCAATGACTGGTTGATAAAGACATTAACATTCTTGGCCCCTTTCCTTTAACTTGAAATAACACCGAAGTGCCATTTCAGCTACTGAGCTCTCCAAGGCATCAGCTGAGACCTCTGTGTTAAATGAGTTGCAGTTTAGCTTTACCCTACAACCAAGTCTTCATTCCTACCTTAGGGTTATTGCCAATAACACTCCCTCCTGTAACCTTCCTGCTTGTAAATATCCATCTCAGAATCTCTATTATGGAGAACATGACCTAAGATATCCTCCATGAGGTCTCTCATCCTCCAACAGATTTTCTTGGGATCACTCACATGAAGGTGTTTACAGTATTCCCAAGAGCATACAAGTAGACGTCAAAGAAGTTTGAGGCATGAGCTCAGAACTCGCACACTTTCTCTTTTTTCACATTATTTTGGTCAGACATGCCAGTGACTAAAATAATTTTGAATTGATTTAATAATCTTAATAGTTGTGGTGATGATGATGACAATGATGATGCTTTCCCACTACTTAATTTGTACCAGGCACTGTTGTAAGTATATGCATAATAACTTATTAAATACCATACTGTATAAGGGAGGTACTGTTTTCCATTTTGATAGTTGAAGAAACAGTCTCCAAACCAGCTAAATCTACTACATGAAACCTATTAAATACCACTGACCCCCAAATGGAGACAGGTGAAATAGCTCTGATGTACACAATAGTCATTCCAATTGTCTGATTTCACTTTGGGGCTTTAAATCATTGAGCAATGTTGGTGCTACTGAGAAGTTTACTTCACTTGAGATTTTTATCAAGTGCTTGAGACATAGATGAAGCAGAGACAGTGGGAATCTTCACTCACTCTGGACTTATTTGGATTCTATAAATGTGACCTTCAGTGCACTTGTGCTTGTGGACCTTTACCATATTGTATTCACCAAGGGAGTCGTATGCCTAAAGAATTTCAGTTGAAGGGTTAGTCTGGTGCAGTCAAACCCCCTATTGTACATCAAAGCAGATATTTTAAGTATCGAAGTGGCTCATATTTGAATAGAGCTGGATTGAGTTGCTGATCCCACGTATTTATTCTGTTTGCCTTTTATTTTAATGATTGCTGCTCTCCAACCTCCCTTGATAATCAGAACTATTTATTTAGGGCTGCCCAAGTTCCCAGAGGCAGCATGGATTTAGCATGAAACTTTACAGCTAAGAACTAAGTAACCATCCACTCATTCCATTAACGTACTCATTTCTGAGGGAATGTTAGAACAATGCTGTTGTGCCATCTTCACTGCCCCCGCTTTACAGGATGGATTTTTGGTCTGCCTGGCTAGGTGGGTACTCCCTTTCTCCTTTACTACTCAGCATATACTTGACAAAGAGGCAGTTTTAGTCATGTGAATGCAAAATGCTATCCTCTCATAGTAGGATTTACAAACAACTTCCATGGATAAAAAAGGACAAGTTAAATATCCTATAATTACAGTATACACTTTTTCACCATTCTGATATTGTTAAGTGGCCTACAGATGTTTCTGCATTTTCTCAATCTAAAGTTCTAACACTTCCCTGTCACTTGTACTGTAGTTAGAACACTAGATATAATTCATGATATAAACCTTCACTTTACCTCCTTAATAACATCAAATAAAAAAATCAGCTTCCAAAGTTGAGCACTGCTCAGTTATATTCTTTAGAAACTGGTTGACGATGTGTTATCAGAAATGTTGAACTGAAAAGGGAGGGTGTGATTTAATTGCTTCCGTTAAAATGTAGTCTTTGACTTAGACATCATAACCATGTCCTTGGGACAGTTAGTAAAATTATTAATGAAAGGTGATTGAGAACTAATAAAGTTTAAAAAGTTCCCCCAATGAACAGCACCTAGCCAAATCAGAATATTAATTTTGATGTGATTGTATTTATCATTTGGTGAGTGTAGTTAATCAGCAGAGCTCAGTGTTAGGCTTCTTGACCTCAGTATTGTTATTGATATTACTTATATAGTAAAACTTTCACAGAGCGAAATTATTTTGATTAATTCTTCAGTGGAGTAAGGAAAGATTTTATCTAATTTCCAAGTCATAAAGTTGCTATTTCATTCACTCCAGTTGGCAGTGGAAAAGATATTCTTTGAATGTGCCAGCCCAATTATGTCCTCCTCGATATTATATTTGTGTTTTTCTACTTCCCAAAGTAGGACAGTACCATAGCCTTGATGATGGAGTTCCTGGGATTCCAGACTACTCTTCTCTGTGGGCTGCTGTGTATTGTGTGTACCTGACTAGGGGAAAGTCCCAGCTCACTAAAGCGTTTTCATTCATAGAGCAACGTGCTAAAAACACTTTCAGTAAATAATTTATTATAACTGCACTAAAATGTGTGGTATTTCCTAGTTTTTCAGCTGTTTCTATTTGTCTTTACCTTATGTGACTTGAGATGTTAAATAAGGGTAGAGAAATTGCTCTTGTCATTGCCCCAAATAAGTCCAAATAAAATCCTTAAGGCAGTCTGTTTTATTAAATCTTCCCATTTCCACAGATGACATCTTGTTCCAAGAGAATTAATTGCATCTACATACACAGATATTTTCTTCAGTATTCAAATCCCTTTGAAATTGTCTTCCTTTTAGCTCTTAATTTCTTATTAAATGTGTTTTTGGAACAAGTCTAAAATCATCATTAAATTGCCACAGAAGGTTCTGCCTTGATTGCATTTTTCATCAGTCTTTCCTTGATGTAGCTGGAACTAGTTTTCTGCTTTGATTTGTCTAAGAGTTTGAAAACTAGAAATGTAAATGTAATTTTATACCATAAACTGGACTAAATTTCCTTTTCTCCTCAGAATTCATTGGAGGATCTTTATTAATATTGGCTGAAGTTTTGTGGCTATTTCTAGCCATGTAACGTGTGGATTTTTCTACAAAATTTGTTTGAACTGATTTAATCTTTGTGATCAACTGAAGTCATTTATCAAAATCATTAAAATGAATCTACTTTTCACTCATCCATCTGTCTGTGTTCTAGACAGATATGTTTTAGGATCAACATTTCAAACCACTTTTCCTAGCTTTTGGCTTTTCTATACCACTATAAACCTATGTACAAAAGAAACAATTTGCAGCTGCTAATGTTTATAACCAGTTTCCCAAGTTCATGTGCAAAATTTCATTTATGTACTCGATAAATAGTGGAATTCCCTTCAAAATATCTGTAGACAAAGAGCTGCCTCTTGATTCAAACTGTGAATTCTTTAAGGATGGAGGCATCATTAACCTTGATTATGGACCTTCAAGAGCCACCCTAGAGCTGCGGGCTATAAGTACATTCTTGGTAAATTACTAACTGATTACCTGAAAATCACAGACTGTGAAGAGACTGTTAATTAGGGATTAAATTGTAGAATTGATTAAATTTAATCAATTCTATGAAATTAAATTTAATCTAAAAGATATACTAGAGCACTTTTTAAATAATCAACACTACAGAAAATATAATTGGAGGTAAATATGAATGCAAACAGTCCCTCAAAAGAAAACAAAAGATGCCTCATATTGTAACCAGTAAAAATCTTGGACCCTCCCCCCTACACACACACACACAGATACACCCCTTTCATGTGGCCCTACTTTTTCCTCCTTTCCCATAATCTAGAGAAGAGCTTAAATAAAGAAGGGAAATAATATGAGAGTTATGCTTATCCTTCTGGTTCACTTAGTGTGCTTATTCTTATTCACTTAAGATTGACCTTGGTCCTGATAAGTATCTTACTTGTCTATATGGGTAGTAAATAGAAATAACAACATAGAACTTTAATCATAGTTTAAAACTACATGACTAATTCAGTTTCAGGACCTACTACTGTGACCTCTAAGCAATTGCAGAAAGTGGGTGGGTCTGATTAATGTCCAAGTTTAATTTCCTCCAGAATATACAAGCATAAATGGTGTGAAAATAAAGGAAGTAGTTTACAGAAGTTAACTTTAATGAGCTCACCTCTTTAGCAACACATGTGAAATAAGAAGTGGCATCCAAGGATAATGCAATGTTTTTGTTCCCTCTCTCCCTACAGGACACCTTCAGGTTAGGACTGGCAAAACTGCCCTTTGTGGCTTCCCACAGTCTGATGCCTCAAAGGTATATGTTTTTTTGTGTCCTACTTGTGAAAGTCCTGTTGAAATATTTAATTGATTTTGTAGAAATGTTATAGAATATTTGCCTTAGGCTTCTTCATTTACCAATGGAGAATCATGACTCACGGAGGTAAAGTGAATTGCTTGATATTCCTCAGCTAGTTGGCTACACTCAATGCAGATTTAATTATGCCATATAATCCAGGACCTGGAAAAACTGTTGTGCATTACTTTTAAATGCAATTATATTCATCCACAAGGACTAATTTTAGTGGAGTATTGATAGAATGAGTTTTGTTTAAATGGAAGACAAGTAAAACCTACACGGAACTGATGATTTTCTCCAATTTTTATGTCAGATAAATATATGGAATGACACAGTAAGTATCAAGAAGCCAAAGGGTGCTTAGTTTATAATTTTAGCACTGGGAAACAACAATAATAATTATAGCATGAGTTACAATACTCCCTCTGATTTAGTTTGTTCTTTTGTCATAAAAATTTGCATACAGTAAAAAGCACATATTTTTTAGTGTATTACTGGATTAATTTTGACCTTCAAATATACCTGTAAAAATACTACCTAGTCAAGAATATAGAATATCTCTATCACTTCCGGAAATATCCTTATTCCACTTCCCAGTCATTACCCAATCAACCACAATGCAATAATATCTGTATTTCTATTATCATAGATTTATTGTGCCTATTTTTACAATATAAATAGAATCATAAAGTATTTACTTTTTTCTCACTTCTTTAACACAACATACTGTGAGATTCATTTAAATAATTGTATAGATAGGTTTATTTTTTTCATTCCCTATGTAGTATTCAATTGTACTACTGAAACAGTGTTTTTCCATTCTCTCTGGTAGACATGTAAGTTGTTTCAGGTTCTAGACTCTTATAAGTTCCTATAAACATCCATGTACAATGTAGTATAAATACATTCTTTCAGTTCTCTTGGGTAAATACTTAGTAATGCAATCTCTGGGTCACAGGGTTGAACTTTATAAGAAACTACCAGACTATATTCCAAAATATTTGTATCATTTTACACCTACAAAATATGATAGTTTTAGTTGTTTCACATCCTGACTACCTTTTGGTGTTGTCAGATATATCAGTTGTAGCCATCTGAGTGAATGTATAGTAATATCTCACTGTGGTTTTCATTTGTGTCTCCTTGCTGCTTAATGACACGGAACAAATCCTCATATGCTTATTGGATATGTGTAGATCTATGTGTTCAAGTATTTTGCAAAATTTTATTTTTTTTTTAGTTTTGATTTGAAGAATTATTTGCATATTCTGGATTCAAGTCCTCTGTCAGCCTGTGGCTTTCCCTCCCTCCTTATTATCCTCTCTCTCTTCTTCCTTATTTTCCTTACTTCAGTCCCCTACCTTATATAATTATCCTAGGACAGTACATTCAAAACATGTTATTTTCTCATTCACTTCCTTCTATTTTGCCAAATATTTCTTGTATATGTTTAAATTAATTTTTGATCTAGATGTGTATCCTCACATCAATAACATATCTCTTGATTACCATAGCTTTATATTAAGTATTAAAACCAAATATATGAATTTTCCAACTTTGTTCTTCTTCAAAATTGTTTTGTATGTTAGAGATATTTTGTATTTCTATAATAACATCATCTTCTTAATTCTACAAAATGGCATTTTTGATTGGGATTGTATTGAATTACTGAATGAATTGGAGGGCATTAATATCATAACAATATTCATTTATTTAGAATGTCTTTGATTTCTTTCAGTTATATTTTTAAATTTCCAGTACAAAGGCTATGCTTTTGTTAAACTTTGTCTTAAATGTTTTTGATGTGTTGTAAGTGGTGTTATTTAAAATTTTTGTTTTCCAAATGTTTTCTGTTAGTACAATTGATTTTTCTAGGTTGAATTTTGTGTTCTTCAATGTTACTGAATTTATTTATATCAAAAGTTTTCGTAGAGTTGTTAGAATTTTTATATAAACAATCATGACATCTGTGAATAAATAATTTTACTTCTTATTTTTCTATCAATATCTTTTATTCGTTTTTCTTACCTTACTACATAAGCTAGATTATTATCCTCTAGGTCACTGTCAAATATAACTGGTAGAAGTTGATAGTCTTGCCTTGTTCTTGATCTTAAGGGAAAAGAAATCTGTATTTTACTGTTAAGTGTGATGTTATCTGTTACTGTTAATGACTAAAAGTTAATGACTAAAAACTGCACTGATTTATTATTTCTCACAAAGCTGTGGGTTGCCTAGGGGCTTCCTCTGATAATCTCTCTGTTTTAACTCTCTGGTTAATCTCACTCATTATGGTTTAAAGCAGGAGACTTGGCTCAACTGGATATGCTAGAGCAGGTAGACCTTTCTCCATGATATCTCAGAACCTTTCTCTCCATGTAGTCTCTCATCTTTCCATAGTTTATTGAGGTCCACTTATGTGACTGTAAGCAAAAGTAGAAATTGTAAGACCTCTTAAAGTCTTGGTCTAGCAATCACGTACACTTCTTCAACGTTCTATTTATTGATCAACAGATATCATAGTGTTAAACTAAATTCAAGGAAAGAGAAAATAGGCTAAATTGGGTTTTGGGAAGAGTGGTATATATTTAAATGAATATAAGGAATTGGTGGTGGTCATATTTGCAGAAAATCTACCACATTCACTGTAGGTTTTTTGGTAGATGTCATTTATCTGATAGAAAATTTCCTTGGATTCCCAGTTTGCTGGAAATTTGTTATCATGAGAGATTGTTGTTTTATCATATAATTTTACTGTATCTATTGAAATTAACATACTGTTTATCTCTTTTATTCGGTTAATGTTCTGAATTATTTTAACTGATTTTTGAATACTAAAACAGTCTTAATAGCTGTCATTTATTAAAAACCTACTATGTGTCTAGCACTTTATACACATCATTAACTCTCGATTTTCCTGAAAAGTAGGCATTGTTTTCCCTACCCTATAGATAAGAAAGTTGAGTTGCAGTGCTAAAATTTTTTGTCTAGGGTCACTTAATAAATGGCAAATCTAGTACTTAAACACGTTGGCTGCCTCCAAAATCAATGCTTTTTCCTCTAGATCTTGGTAGTGTAGTACCTAAAAAAGAAGTGGAAAGCCTCAGAAGGTCAATTTTTCTAGTTTTATAATTTTGATACCTATATTTTATTCTAACCTTTGAACTCCTTGAAAATTATTCATTATCTATTGACCTGGTGCTGTCCACTTTAGCATTTGACATTATACTTTTTAAAAAACAAAATACTGAAAATGTTAAGAAAAATTGGAAATGACTGGTCTGAAAGATTTTAGCTTTCTATTCAGACTCAGTCATATTCAAGTTATAGAAATATGTGTAAACAAAAATTACATTATAGAACATTTGACCCAAAATCCTATTGTTACTGAAACCCACATAGGATTGTATAGGATAAGAATATTCAAAATAATGTATTATATTTCCACCAAACATAACAAAGTATTTTGGCTGTGACAAAAATGCCAAATTACAGTGAAACTGTAACTCAAAAATTACAACTCTTCCTGCACTACTTTTCCACTTAAAATAAATTTAGGAAAATTATCCTTTATGATAAAGCAGAGAAATAATACTGGTTTTAGTCATATTGAGTTAATTTAGTGATATTGAGTCATATTGAGAAGTTATCTATAATCAAATAAAATGTCCCCATTGCAAACAATACATTATATTTTTATAAACCAGGATATAATAATCTTTTCAGATGTAATAGCTGTAAAGTTCTGTCTGTCATCATGTTAACCTGTATCTATAAATAACAGACCCATGAATATAAGCCTTTATCATGAATCATACTTAAAAACAACTCTCAGACACCTAAAACTAAGGTTCACATCCAAAGGTCTTTCACTGCATAATAGCTATCTCTCAGTTAAAGTGTTACCAATATTGCATCATTACTATAATGTTCTGAATTTATAGTTCATCCAAAGACTTCCATTCAAAGAAAGAAACTGGGCCAATATCATGAAGCAACTTTATATAACACAAACATCACCAGTGGTATGTGAGGAACCCTAGCTATGTGCTTTTTCCAGAATAATTTGTGTTACACACTCTCTCACTGCTTATAATTCATCATTTGGATTGACAGTTTTTTTTAAATGTCTACAACTCAGAGGTCAACAAAGTACCAAGCAAGTAGCTATTTTTAAGCTATGCATAATATTCTATATTTTGCAAACTATAATTATACTTTGGGAAAATATTTCCACTTCCTTTAACTTATTTGATCACCATAAAAACTATATGGCTTATATGATTATAGTAGCAGCAGTAGTATTAGTAGTGGTAGTAGTGATAGTAATAGTGTTGCTATTAGTATTAGTGGTGGATATTGCTTTGAAAAGAGAGGAAATGAATTGCTAGAATGTAGAGAAGGGGGGATACCAAAACATGGGATCGAAGTTGTCAAATGGACTTGATTACATAAAAGGTTTTTGGATTTTATTCTGAATAAAATTGAAATTCATGGAAAGCTTTTAAGTAGTAGAGTATCATGATCTGATTTGAATGGATATTTCTGACTGCTTGTAGAGAAAGAACATTATAGGGTTAAAAATGAAAGCAGAAAAAGCAGCTATGAGAATGTTTCAGTGTCGTACACATAATACTGTTATGGTCATATGTAAGTTTATGCTCACGAACATGGATTCTTCTTTATTCTCCCAACTGATACCCCCTCAAATTAACAAAATTTCCATAATGTTCAGTGAACTAAACTTAATTTTTCTGTTACTCCTTTAATAGAAAGTGATTAGCAGAATTCTGCCATTTTCCTTCCAACTGGAGCTGCATATAAGCAAAGCATGGTCCTGTGCATGCTAGTCAGTCTAGTATGCTGTGAAAGTCTGATAAATGCTTAATCATGCTAATGACCTAAGATTCTTCCTGAATGTCCTTAGGCTTTTCTCTGGGTGTAAAGACTATATTATTCTGGATTCAGTATAACAGTAATGGTTTGGTCAATTAGTATAAGTATTAACTGTGACTAGGTCCAAATGATGACATTGTAATTCTAAGCATTTTGGATATAAAGTACAATATAGCTAAAACCTCTTTGTAGATTAAATCAAGTTACAGCCAATATTTCATCAAACTCCATTTAACAAAGCTTGCCAACATGTGGAGGATCACTCTCTATCAGCCTTCTTTCTCCTTTATTTCCCTTGTCTCTCTCTCTCTGTCTCTCTGTCTCTCTCCCCCTCCCTACCCCCTCCCTCTTGCTCTTTCTTTCCCTCCTCTCTTTCTGCTTCTCTTCTCTTTTAAAAATCTGTTCTAAGAAAAATTTCTGAAAATAATTTGCAGAAGTATAAATGTCTAACAAGAATTCAAATATTTGTTTCTCCAGGGACATTATCATTTTAACAAGAAAATAGGATACTCTGAGTCAAAAGAATGAACCACAGTTAGGGAATTTGGCCATCAATGAAGTGGGCAGAGCAAGTAAATTGACTGTCCACTCTATTAGTCAGGGTTCTCCAGAGAAACAGAATATATATATATATATATATATATATATATATATATATATATACACACACACACATATATATACACACACACACATATATATAATTTTTTAAAAAAGAAATTGGCAAGTATAAATCTGTGGTATTGGCCAGCAGGCTGATGATCCAGGACAGCTGATAGTACAGTTCTAGTCTGAAGGCAGTCTGCTGGACAATTCCCTCTAGCTCCGTGAGGCAGTTCTTTTGTTTTGTTCAGACTTTTAAATAATTGAATGCAGTCCACCCACATTACAGAGGACAATCTGCTTTATCCAAAGTTCATTCATTAAAATATTAATCTCATCCAAAAACATCATCCGAGCTGACACATAAAATTAACCATCACCCGGACCTTTGATAAGAATTATCAAAAAGATGGTGCCATTTTTTTACTTCTTAGTTTGTGTTCTCTTTATTTTGATCCTCTTTTGTTTGCAGTTCTGTTTAAATTTAAGATAATCACATACATTTCCTCATATATGAAATGTTATCTTCTCTCTTTATATAGATATCATAAACTTATTGAGAATGACTGAGCATGTGCAACTTGACAAATGTATATATTGAATCCTTTTATATGGTAGCTATTGCATAACAAACAATCAAGATGTAGTGTTTACTGTCACATGTGAGGCAGAATATTAATATTCATAAAGGCAGTATAAGCACAATAAAGGGGAATTTAGAGAAGGGACATACCACATTCCACTGGGAGAATATATCCATTCCTTCAACAAATTCCTTCTTCCTTCAACAAATATTTATGAAGTTCTACTATTAGTCAGTTTCAACTTTAGACTATGGAGATACAGCAGTAAAACAAAAGTACCTGTCCTCAGGTTACTTAGGTTCTAGTGGGAAGACAAACAACAAACATGAAATCAAGTAAGTAGGGTAGTTTCAAGTCCTGAAAATATTTCAGGTAGTAATCAGAGAAACAAAATGTTAACTGGGGGTCATGGTAGAGAAGGGGGTTTGGGTTGTATTTAAATTGATATGGCCAAGCCTTTCTACAGGGTGACATTTGAGCTGACACTTGAATGATGGGAGGGAGTTATTCATGCTTATCTCTAAGGGAAGAGCATTCCAGTCAGAGGGAATAGCAAATGTAAAGCCTCTGAGGAAGAAACGAGCTTGGGGTGTTCAGAAAAATCTTTGCTTGAGGTGCCCTTTCTGAAACAATTTAAAGAAGTGAGTTTTTTTTTTTTTTACAAGATTGAGGAAAGATAAAGTACTAATTTAGAAATACAAAACTTTGTATAGAGAGTTTTGGTCATATATTGATATGACCTCATTCTATTAATTTGAGTCATGTAAGTCCAAATGTATTGTAATATTTTCTATCCTAAATGTTTATATTTACTTTTCATTTTTCACAAGTAATGAACATTTAAATTATTAAGAAGAGGGGTAAGGTGTTCAGGGGGCTATCCAGAGTATAAAGTAATAGAAAGTGCCCTATTCTCAAAGTCTTCCAATTTTTAATTTCACAATGGGATTAATATGAAGTAAATAGTTTTTTATATGCCTCAGTAGAGATTGTTTATCTGTCATTCATATGAAAGTGAGAATAACTTAGATCAGACAATTGAATATTTTCTATGTATACCAATACAATCTCAGGTAATTGGAAGGAAAATTAAAGCTTTCTCATCTGAGTACCTCCTGATATCCCCAAATATGATTGGCCACGTTATAACTGAGCACAAGTAATGATAATTTTTATTGAGCAGACATCAATTTAAAAATACTATAGGTTTAGATTTGCAGATTTACTCTTCATCAAATATATGACAACATACCACACCCATCACCAAATTTCTAATAGTCCTCCACCACTGTCCGTTGGACTCCACTATCTTTTACTCCCACCCACAAACACCCTTCCTCTTTCTGTTATCAATTCCAAGGGATAGTTTTTGTTTTATTTGTTCTTTTGCTTTTTTTCTTTCTATTCAACATACAAATAAGACCATCCAGTATTTGACTTTCTCTTTCTGATTGATTTCACTTAGCACAATTCCCTCTAGTTCCATCCATGTTGTCCCAAATAGCAGGATTTCACAGGGCCAAGTAGTATCCATTATGCATATATAGCACAACATCTTTATCCATTTATCTGATGATGGGCTCTTAGGTAGTTTCCATTCCTTGGCTATTGTAAATAATGCTGTAATAGACATGAGAGTGCATATATCTCTTAAAATTAGTATTTTTATGTTTTGGGGGTAAATACTCAGAAGTGAGATAATGGGATCATATAGAATGCCCATTCTCAATTTTTGAGGCTTTTAATACTGCTTTTCATAATGATTGCACCAGTTTACATTCCCACCAACAGTGTAAAAGAATTCCTTTCTCTCTACATCCTTGGCAACACTTGTTTCCATTGTTTTTGGATAATAACCATACTCACAGGTGTGAGATGATATTTCATTGTTGTTTTGATCTGCATTTTCCTAACAACAAGTGAGGAAGAACATCGTTTCATGTGCTTGTTGACCATCTGTATGCCTTCTTTGGAGAAATGTGTAGTCATAGCCTCTGTCCATTTTTTGATTGGATTGTTTGTTTTTCTGTTATGGAATTTTATGAGTTCTTTGTACATTATGGATATTAATCCCTTGTCATATGTATATTGTGCAAATATCTTTTCCTGTTCAGTAGGAAGTCTTTTAGTTTTAATGATAGTTTCTTTTGTTATGCACCTTTTTAGCTTGATGTAGTCTCATTTATTTTTGTTTTGGTTTCCCATGCTGCTGGAGTTGAGTTTCCAAAGACCTCTCTAAGGTTACTGTCATGAAATACATTACATGTGTTTTCTTCCATGTATTTATACTTTTTCTTACATCCCAGTTTCTCATCCATTTTGAACTATTTTTTTTGTGTAGGGTGTTACAGAGTGATAGTTTCATTCTTTGTCAAGTAACTGTTCAGTTAACCCAGCACCATTTGTTGAAAAGACATGCCTTTCTCCATTGTATGCTCCTGTCTCCTTGGTTGTAAATCTACTGATCATATATGTGTGAGTTTATTTCTAGGAACTCAATTCTCTTTTACTGATCTGTAAAACTAATGACCTTTCAGAAGCATCTCATCATTAGTCACCTTTAATGAACTCATCAGCCTTGTAGCACCCATATCAGTCAGAAATTTTAGTTGCAGATAACAGAATCCACAAGAAGGGATATTTTTAACAGTTTGCTAAATGACTTACCTAATATCTGGTAGTGTGAAGTGACCCAAACTGAGATATTCCACAGAAACTGACAACACAAGTGGAATGCCCAACCACTTCATGGGCTGATCCAGCAGAAATGCTACTAACACTACTGCCTATCAATTAGCACCTGTGGTTTTGGACAAGACTAAAACCTCTGCCATAGCTTCCTAGATGAAATCTCTCTATTCACATTTACCTCTCATCTCTCAAATTTAATAAGCACGTGTATCTGATTGGTGAAGCCTGAAACCTGTACAGAAGATTAGATGCAAGGGAATCTTGGAAATGCAATTTTTTTGATTGAAAGTTTTTTAATAGAGGAAGGTGTAATAGAGGAGAACTAGAGGGAGCATTGAGTAAGCCAATTTGTAATATTTTTTCATATTTCTTCTCTAAGCTTTTTTGATTAAACATCACCAGTTCCTTTTAATCTTGAAGGATACTGATATTTTAAGTTTGTTCTGGTAATATCCTGGTACTTCTCCTCTGAGCACATCCCAAAACAGGTCCTTCAAAATGTCAAATTAATAACAGGGTAAAGTTTTCAAGTATCTTTTCACCTGTGCAAAATGGAATGGGCTTATCACCCTTTCTAGATACTGAACATCTACTAATACAGCTTCATAACACTGTTGACTCAGGGAGATTCTGAGTAATATAGCAAGTCATTTTTACATGTCCAATTTTTTAAGGCAAGTCACCCCAAAACAGTACTACTGTACTTACAGATTTTGTTCTATATGCAAAAATAGAACATTGAAATGTGTACTATTAAATTTTATCTTCCTGAGGCAAGAATACAAAACCTGATATCAGAGGCTAAAGAGATGGGCAAAATCTATTTGCAAATATTAAGTCATCCCTACTGAATTTGTGTCTAATATTATTGGTTAAGTTTATCAATTATGTTCTTACTTAATTCATGAATATAAATGATTACTATGATAAGGCATAAAATAGAGACCCACTGGAGCTTGTTTAATATTGATCTATTAATTAGGATGAAGATAATTTACCCCAATATATTTCAACACATAATTGTCTGGTTCCATTGTATCCATCTTAAACACAAGATACTAGGAAAGCTTTTGTAAAATGCGACACTGAAATCCATTTAACCATTTTCAAAGAATACCCTTTATCAGTCTGACAAAATTCAGCATAATCCATTTCCTTACCTCACCCCCATAATGGATCTGTCTCTTGATTTCTCTACTTCTGACAAATGGATCTTCTTTCCTTCAGGTCACGCCAAAGTGAAAGTTAAATCATCTCTGATATTTTCAACTCCAATTACCTATGATCTATAAATCACTAAGCCAGTTGTTTGTTCTTCATTATAATGCTCTGAAACTCCATTATCCACTTTCACCACCCTAATCCAGGCCCTTATCATTTCAGACATGGGCCACAGCAAAGCTTAACTGATTTCCTTCATTCTTTTCTGTGCTGACACTGTGAAGAATGGCTCCCTTTTGTTCCTGTCATTCCCATCTAAAATGCACTCACCCATTTCTTCTATACACATTTATTAGACTTTGGAGGTTGTTTCTTGTTTCTTACAACCCTTTTGTAAGCAACTGAAAGGAAAATATTATAGATTCAACACTCCCAATTACTGTTCACACGCATATTACACAAGTACTGGTTACTAACTGTACAGTACACAAATACCATAAATAGTGGTTAACCAGAGGTAGAGTTCATTGAATTAGCTCATTTATTAAAGTTATGTATGGGATATTTTGTAGTACCACAGTTATGTGAAGATAATTATATGCAACTTTTTTAGAACCGAGAATACCACACTGAATTCATCTGAGTGATCTTGTGGTAAAGAATTAGAAATTTTTCATTTGAGAATTTCCAAATATATAGGATGCTAATCCAAGCAGAATTCTATTGGCAGACAAAATGTCCTGAGTTCGACATATCACTTGCAGTGTTAGACTGAATTGTATTTGGCAGTAAAATCCATCCAGAGACCTCCAGAGACTCATTAAAACTAGATAATGCTGAAGCACAACAAAATGGTTTCCATTTGTACAATGGTGCCATCTTAAAAGATGTATGAAAAATAAAATGATTGAGTAGTTTCTTGTAAGGACATTCATCCAACTAGGCAGTTCCTAAAAACAGTCAATATGTGTACACTTATTAGGTCAATGTAGTTGACCTAACTTCTTTGAACCACATGACCGAAACACAAGTGACAGGAGAGATGGTCTGATATCACACTATGTATATGCTAACACAGTAAAAAGAAAACACATACTTTTAAAGTGGGAGTATTAGTACATAATGTACCTCAGTTGTCTGATATAAAAAATGAGTATAGTTACTCTCTGGGAATAGAGTAACTGATGGGCCTATAGTTCAGGGGTTCCCAATTCTCTATATGATTTACATTTATCTTATCTCAAACCAATTAAAAATGTTTTTCTAGTCACCAGAGTAATTTATTGTGATTGTAAAACATATGAAAAATAAATAAATACAATGTGAAAATGAACTTCACCTGGAATCCTACTTCTCAAATATTATTCTTGTTACTGTTTGGTGAAACTATGTCATTTTAATATATTTTATAATAGGGATTTTATTGTCCATATTGTCAAAAGAATTATTTTATACAATGAAAAATTGTTCATTTTCTTATATCATTGATGCTGCGTAATTAATATCCATACATCTATTCTCATCAATATTAATCTGCTTCTTTACTGATTTTTATTAGTATTCTAATAGAGAAAGTCAAGATCATATGTATTGGCAAGATGATGTTTGTTTTAGCAATTTTGCCAGCTATTGTGAAACTCTCTTTTAAAAGACCTCACTTGAAGGTATGGTAGGGTCCACTTAAATATGAAGGAATTTGTTAGCTAGCAATAAGTGTCAAGTAGGCCCCCTTACAGGAAAGACTGAGTGTATTCCTGGAGCCTCTATATAAACAATATTGAATATTAGCAAGAACGTGTGTCTGGGAATCAGGAGATATGAACTCTAATTTGATTCTAAATCACCACTTAATAATTTTCTTATCTATATATAGAATTAAGAAGGTGTTTAGAGAGGAAGAATATTTTGAAAGCTCTGAAAACTCATCTAAAACCTATTCTAATATAAACAGAGATTCAGGTGATCTATGTATTCCATATTGAATACTGAATGACTGAATAGAATATCCAGCTCAAAAATATTATTACAAAAAGTTATTATATATGTATATATTTAATATTTATTGAGGTAAGTTTGCTTTGCAAAATAAAATAAACTCATATGTGCAGGTTCCCTATTCCTCAAATATGTCAATATACCCTGCCCTCCACCAAATTACTAAGAGTTCTTCACCCTTATCCATTGGTCCCCACCACCACTTGCTCCTACCCTCACTGGAGATGTAAGAAAGGGTAAAGGAAAAGAAACTGTCAGCCTGTCTACAAATGCTTTTCAATGAATAATACAATAAAAAGTTATTGTTTACAACTATAGATATTTATAATCATTAGATAATACTATGCTACTGATTTGCTGAGGTTGGTGCGTAGACCCTCTGTTGGTCCCTCTTCTTATCGTAGTATCATAGCATTCCTTTTTCTTTGCCTATTTTTATTCATTCTAATCCTATAGAATATGACTGATACAGACCCATTGTAAATGCCACAGGAAGTCTCAAGTTGGGCAGTTCATCATGCTGTTTTTGAAATATAGCATCATGTGCCTTACTCATGTTGTTATTGAAGAGTTATGGTTAATATTTTCTGAGCTACATCTGCTGTTAATTCTAAAATGGATTAGTAGAACAATTGTATATGTGTATTAATAATACAGCCTTCTGGGGGGTTCTCAACTTTAAGGACTCAAGTTTGAGAATGACATTAACTATGTGGCTCTTTAAGACCTCACAGTTGACAAAATAAATCATGAATGATAAAAGGAGCATAGCTCTGACAAGTTCTCCCAGTGATAAAGTGCTGGGGCTAGAGACAGGAAAATGCTAAGGATATCAAATCCCTGTCACAGAAATCTCTCAAAACTACTCATAGCCATTCTTCCAGAATTAAAGAGAAGCCCGACTTTCCTAACCACCTTCTCATTTCCTTGCATTGTCCCTGTGTTTGGCTTCCTTAGACCTGACTTCTTTTCTGGTCATTCAAATTGGTCTCTGGCTTGCTTTGACTGCTTAGAGGACAGAATCAGCAAGAAGTTTTTGAGGAGTAGGGAGAAACAAGAAAACTCTGGGAAAATCAAAGATTTTGTCCATGAAGTGTATCGTCCTGCTACTCCCTGTTACTAGCTATAGGATATGGGGGGTGGGGTGGGGGTCGCGATTGAGTATCAGATCAAGGGAGGAATGAAGGATGAGAAACGTCAGGTATCTTTTTTTCCTTCTCAGGGATCTACAGGGGCCTCTCTCTCTGAAAGACACTGGGAAATATGAAGGGACGTAACCAAGCACTGTCACAAGTAATTTGAAGTTTGGCAGTAGGAGAACAGACTGAATGACATGAAAACCATTTTCATTGACACTTGGATCAACATATCAGTAATACCCAGCAGTACAGCCATAAACACCAGCTGAGAACTTAATAGGAAGGTACAGGGGACCAAGAACTTTGCATGGAATCAGGGGCCAATTTACAGCATCTCAAGAAAATAAGTATGACAGCAGGCAAAGGCATTTAGAGAAGAAACCAATGTCCCATCTTCTTTCATTAAGTGTTCTTCTCCCAGTCATGAAAATTTCTCGAAGACAGTTCTTGGAAGAACCCTGGGAGGAATGAAAATTCAAGTTTCTGCCTACCAGTGGAAAGCAAAGGGTTAACTAAATGACTCTTAAAGCATGGCTCCAAACTTCTGGGTCACACAGCCCTATCTGTAAAATAATAACTCCTAACACAGTGGACTTTCAGCTAATGCATTACTGTATTGTTTGAATCCATTCTAACTGACCAGTACCCAATAAAGCTACATTACTTCTTAGAGATAGCATTGAAACACACGGTTTGTCTGTCACAGTTTTGCCTGAGATATTCTTCTCATGCATACTAAAGCTTCTTCCAGGAAGTCACTGGGGAGAAATGTGGGGAGGTCACATGAAGCAATTGTTTCTCCTTTACATTTGAAAGTTCAATGCTGCCATTTAAGGTCTGACCAAGTTAATGTGTCAGGGAAGACTTTGGCACTGGATATGTATAAGTTAAAATAATTAATAAATACCACTAGATGGTTTAGTAGTCCCCAGAATAAGCCTATTAAGCCTCCCTTTATCACCTTTGCCTTCTCCTACTACTAGTTGAAGGGAGTTCTCATAACTGATCATTTCCACCCAAATCAGGAGACTCTAGGAGTTCTAGCCACTTCAAAAGCAATCAGTCAAAGGAAACTTACAGGAAGCTTCAAGTGGCACCAGTGACATTCTGGGTGGTTTCCTTGAAGAGCTCTGGTACTTGATGGAGCAGTTGAAGCAACAGTAGTACAAAGTAGTTCGCAGTGGCATCACTAAGGTTTACACATCCCAGGACAAGAGCCACATCTTACCTGGTTCCTTGAGACTTGGAGGTATTTAGTGTGTCTGGTAAAATGGCTATAGCTAGATTCCTGCTGCCTTTTGCTTATTAAGTGAGGAGGAGAAGCACCACAGAACACTGCCAACATTATTCATTCACCTGTTTCATCTCAGGGGTGTGAGACAGGCTGTCGGTGTGAGAAAAGTAGTATGAAAAAGCAGACATTCTGAATTTGTAGCAGAAGATTAAGTTCATTCCTACATACAAGTATAGGAGGATCTTGGATATTCACGATTTCTGCATAGCCTCAGTATAGGTACAGCCCTAGAGAGGCAGAGAGATGAGCTATTATAGGCAAATATCTTTTTTCAGTTTGATATAATGCTGTCAGGAATCTTGTCCAACTATGAAAACCTCATTCAGAATGTATACACAACTCAGAGATATGAGTGCCTTACAAAGTGAACAGTATCACAGTATGATGAAAATTGGAGAATTTGGAGCCAGATAAAATCTAATAACTTTTCAAGGCTCTTTGCTCTTGAAACTTTGGCGAGATGGTCTTCGTCAGAGTAGGGTATATGAGAAGATCAACTGCCTTCCACCTCTGTTCCAAATGTCTGATGACGATGCCCACTTGTGAAGATCTCATACTGACTGATAGGAGAATTTTGGAAATCGAAGAACAGATGGGCAGCCTTCTCTGAAAATGTAGAAGAGGACCAAGAAAGAAGGCAGTGTTGCTAAGCAGGTTGTACTACATACCTTGCCTAGGATTAGCCACAAAGTTTTCTGACAAACCTTGTAGAGTAATGGCCTAAAGCCCACACATGACAAAAAACTGAGTTCAGAAATAGCTGAAACTTACAAGTACTAAGTAGAGTCAACTGTTTCCTTAACTAGACTCCCCAGTTGCTTTAAGAAATGTTACATAAAAGCAAATAAGTGAAGTATGTGCCAAATTTACATGTAGAATTAGAAGTTTAGAACTTCCTGCATTGAAGACAAGTTGGTTTGAAGACAAGTTAGAAACTATTCCCTTATAAAAAGAGTCACACCAGGATTCCTTTCAACTGTGTATTTTAGAATGGGTTTCCTCCCTATGCACCTCCTCATGAATGTACCTATTTAGCAAAGACAGAAAGTCCTGTATAAAGATGGAAAAAGTGATGATTTATATAGAGTCAAAGAAAGCAAGCATGAACAGACACAGCTCTTCACATTTGTTCTACTGCCGTATTATTTGTTCTTCTCCGCTAGAAACCAATCACCGGGAACAGTGGAAAAAATTACCCAAGGGACTGAAATGATAAATGTGGCTCTTGAGTTGTCAGGTTTGAATCTAACATTGCCACAAAGTTGTTATGTGCACCATACTCTCTTAGAATAAGTATTATGTTCTGTAGCTTGTACTATTGTTAAACCCGTTGCATATAGATTCTAGGGTCCCAGGCAGTGCACATGCATTAGCTATCACTCTTTGGGTCATAGAGGAGAAATTATAATTTAGAAAGGCAAGAAGGAACTAAAATTAGTTTCGATTAAAATTAAAGGGAAAGCATTCACTGACTTCATTAAGACAAATCAGAACCATTAGGAAATCAAATTACATGTCTAAAATCAGAAGCCCACACATAGAGAAGTAAGTATGGAATCTATTTCTCTTCTACATTTGTTCAATATTACCTCAAAATCCTGCCAGAATCATAATTAATCTTCTCATGTACCTTCCCTAGTTATAGAATTTTACCTAAGAGACTAAAATTGTCCTATGTTGTAAGGCACTTAAAGATTATTTTGTATTTACTCCTGGAGCTGTTTTCTGGCCAAAAAGAGTCTATACAATGAAGAGTAATTTCCAAATAAGCCAAGTATTTACTTGTATTTCTTAAACATTGCAGTATTGGTCAGAATCCATGCAGGACTTCGATGGCATACTCAAAGGGTAGATATGAGAATGGTTTAATATAAGAGCCATTTTTTTCCCTAGGGATAGGCAGGCTAGGAGAAACCAACAGAGATGGTAAAATGCCCTGGGACTAAGCTGTTACTATGCTTAGTATTGAAGGAGTCAGGGGAAGGGAGTGGTGTTCTGAGAACTGTAGCCATTAGAGAAGAGCTTTATCAACAGGAATTGTAGCTCTTAGTTAAGTACTGCAGTCCTTGCCAAAAGCATAGCCAGGATGGGTGTGGGATAGAGAATCAATCCCCTACACAATTTCTTTCTTCTCATCCTTTCATCTTGTACTAGTGCCTCCCATTGACTGAATCTAACCCTAACTCACCTTGAGACTCAGGAGATAACAGTACTTAGAGCCTCCAGGGGCACAAAGCAGAACAGAAAAGGGTAAAGAATGACTGCAGGAACAACATGATAATAACCAGCACAACTGCAAATAGGGATTCAAATATATTGACATTATCTTAAAATGTCCCCATTTTCTTTCATATATTCCCTTCATACATGATAGTTCTTTTCATTATAACCCCTAAAATACATCTCCATCTCTCCACTCTATATGTCTCTTACACACCTGCTCTCCCTCTTTACTCGACTCATTCTGTGTCACGAAATTCCAAGAATGAGTCTGATCAGGCAGAACTCTGTTTCCAGGGTTTGGGGAAAGAAAAGACTGATGTATATCAAGCTGTAGTCTCTTCAGCAAGCAAGAGGAAGGAAAAACTAGATGACTATATATTAATTATTTTATCCCTTCAAAATAAGACTTTCTAAAATTCTAACCTCACCACCCATTCCTTACCATCAATATTACCAGAACCATTAACCCCTTTTGGTTGTCACTCTGCTAAAGTCATACCTGCTTAACCTCCAAGATTTTGTGCCTTGTGCCTTAACTCCTTTGAGAGTAAATGGTTCCTGCAACCTCATGCCTTTTTTTTGGCATTGGAGTATTCTAGAAAGAAGTAATGTGTAATTTAATTGCTTTAAAACAGTATAGTCCTGATTCTGCAGTAAGTGAAGCTTATCATCTGCATGTGGTCAGAGACAAAGAGAGTCCTACTAAAACCACTGTCATCCTAGAGTGACTGTATACATGACAGGCTGCACCCTCTAAAGAGCAACATCAGAGGCCTCATACTGCAGGGGAAATAGACTTTACTGAGTAATACAGTCAGTCACTAAATAAAGAAATATGCAAAGAACAATAGCAAACCCATGGGTAGGAATGAGGCCAGTATGAGTTACCACAATATAGCACCTTAAACTGTCCAGTTTCCAAAATAAGTTATGATATGCAAAAGAAAAGACCGACATACATAAGGAGGGGGAAAATTCAGAAAACAACCTGCAGGAGAAAGCATGTAAAATTTAATAGACAAATATGTCAAAGTAGCTATTAAAAGTGTGTTCAAAGAAGTAAAGGAAACCATGCTTAAAAAGTAAAGGAAGTTATGATTACAATGTCTCCTCAAAGAGACAGTGTCTCTAAGGAGGTAGAAATTATTAAAAAGCACCAAATGGAAATTCTAGAGCTGAGAAGTTCAATAACTGATATGAAAATTTCACTAGAGGAGCTAAACAGAAGATTTTAACTGGCAGAAGAAAAACTTAGTGAAATCAGAATTGGATCAATAGGGATTATACAATCTATGAAACAGAAATAAAGACGAAGAAAAGGAAACAGAGCTTCAGGAAAATCTGACATACCATTAAAGGCACCAACATATGTGCGAAAGGAGTGACAGAGGAGAGGAGTGAGAAACGGAGATGGAGAAGAAAATGTATTTGAAGAAAAAATGACTCAAAACATCCCACATGTTTTCAAAAACATTAATCTACACATACAGGAATATCAATGAATTTCAAATAGGATAAAAGCAGATCCCAAAATAGACACATCATAATAAAAGTGCTAGAAGACAAAGAAAAAGAGAAAATCTTGAAATCAGTAAGAGAAAAATGATTCAACACTTATAAGGGAGCCCCAATAAGAGCAATAGCTGACTTCTCATCAGAAACATTGGAGGCCAGAAAGCAGTCTGATAACAAATCAAAATGTTCAAAGAAAGACTGTCAACCAAGAATGCTATATCCTGCAAAATTATATTTTAAAAATGAAGAGGAATTAAAGGCACAGAAACCAAAACTGGGAGAATTCACTGCCAGCACACACACACAAACACACAAACACACACACACACACACACACATACTCACACCAGTTAAGGTAATGTAATCATAAAAGAGAGCATAGGTGAATGACATCAGCAAAATGGCAGAGCAGGCAGTTCCAAGCTTTCATCCACCCATCTCCCTCAAAGAACATTAAAAAAAAAAAAAAACAAGCTGAAACTGTCAAAGCGAACTTTGTCAGAACTTTGGAAAATAGTCAAAAGTTTACAGTAAACAAGAAAACAACTCAATCAAGAAAAGATTTAAAATTTAAAATGGTAGAATGTTTTTTATTAGTTTTGCCTTGCCCTTGACCCCACCCGCCCTCCACCACCACCCCGGCCCTATGTGGCAGAGATCTTGGTCTTCAGGCAGTGGCAACTTGTGTTCCCAATGTGGAACCATGGTCCCTAGTTCTAAAAGAAGTAGAGATCTTACCTGAACACTAATATGCATGCCTGTTCTAACCCAAGGACTACCTGACAGACTGACACTAGGAGCTAATTTTTTTGCCTTAACTTGGGACTCAGGCTAGAAAGGTGGCAGGCTTTACTCAACAATACTGAAAGCTGCACTAATAACCCTCAGACACTAGGATAGGAGGAAACATACTATCCACTACCTAAGGCATAAGAACAAAACTTCAAGAGAGTTCTTTAAGAAATTAGAATATTCAAAAGCAGCCATGCATACGTGGTAATTTAGAGAGCCATGAGCATGCCCAGGGCAGGATGTAGGCTAATAAAGGGTCTAAGAATACTACTCAGTTATCAAAAAAATGAAATTCTGCCATTTACAACAACATGGATGGACCTGAAGGGAATTGTGCTTAATGAGATAAGCCTAAAGGAGAATAGACATCGTGTGAGTTGGCTTATATGTGGTATGTATAGAAACTAAGCAAGCTAATTAATTAAATCAAACAAAATTAGATTTTCAGTCTGTAAAATCAAATAAGTAGTTGCAAATGGGGGAAGGGAATGAAGGACAGCCAAATTGGGCATAAGGGATCAATTATATGGTGAAGGAAGAACTGGACTGGTAGTGGTCAACTTAATGTATTCTATATAGAGGTTGATTTACAAGGATGCATGTCTTAAACCTGTATAATGTTATGATGCAATGTTCCTTCAGTAAAATTAAATTTAAAAAAAGGACCAAAGAATACCTTAAGCTTTCGCTTTGAGTTGGTTCCTAGGCTCAGTGAAAGCCTGATTAAGTGTGCAAGAATTGCCCGGGTACAGAGCTAATCTGCAAAGACTGAAAGACATGTCATTTGTTTGTTTTAGTTCCTTCAAATCAAGGAACTCTCTGTCAAAACACTAGCTGAACACAAGCTAAAGTACAGAGACTTCAGTAACTATATAAAGGACAAAGGATATAGTCTTTGCAAAAATAGGGTATTAGTCAATAAACACATATTTAAATATCCTTTTGACGTATAGTAACAAAAACATTTTAAAAGAAGAAAAAATGTTAAAAGTAAAGAAGTCTTCCACAATCAAAAAACCTAAAGCCCTGGACAAAGGCAGAATTTCAGAGAACAAAATATTTGAGGTGAACACTAATGAATGGGAAGGCTTACCTTCAGTAATGGAGCTAGGAGAGGAAAGTTTTTCACATGAAGGAAAACAGGGAAGCCACATTATGTGAAGCTACAATATTATGAACTTAGGACAAGTCAGTCTCTGAGATACAAGACCCTGCTGTCCTTTAGGGAAGGATAAGGAAAAATTATACCTCAGTTATTTCTTGATGAAGTTGAAGGAAAATAAAGGTTACTTTCTCCTTTTTAGGAAGGTTATCATTCTCATTAGGTTGGCAAGGATTAAAATTAGTTCAGCAGGTCTTGTTGAAGTAGATTAATAGAAATGTTGGAAGTTGAGAGGTAGTAAGAACTTTTCCCCATACTCTTGTTTCTAGATGGGGAAAACAAGGCCATAAATAGAATGTGACTTTACCACCAACATATTGAGGATTTAGAATTTGAGCTAAGTATTTGAGAAATGGTCTTCCTTCTAGCTTTTTTGTTTGTTTACAGGGTACTCACATATATATTAGCAACAACAGACAAAGTTTTATGATACTGAAAATACTTCCACAATGTCTCCTTTTAGATACTCTGATACATCATGGGGAAAAAGATATAGATATTATTAACTAATTTTTTCTACATAAATATATTTAATATATTTTAGTACCCTACTGAGACATATAGCATTTTAATAAATAGCATCTAACATTTATGTAATACTTTGCAATTGAAAAAAATCATTGTTAGATATTCAGTTTAATCTATACAATATCATTATGTATAGGTCTTATCCTCTATGTATCTATGTATATGTGTGCGTGTGTGTATTGGTATTGAGAATGTTAATCCCGCATCCTCAGTAAGGTTGTAAAGTCAATAACCCCCCCAAAAGGGAGTATATCATACAGTATTACAATCATATAATTAAGAGTCAGAATGTATGATAAAAGCATCAAAGGGTTTATTCTCTGGCTTTGATATCTGCTTTTTTCCCAAATTAAACCATTTGTATACCTTTAAAGTGTCCATATTACTTTGTTCTTCTTTTGATCCTTTAAAATACACTCAAACACATACAATGCAGTACAATTCCATTAAGATCTCAAGCTCATTAATGAGAATGATACCTCTGATGGAAACCGTGATTGCTTCCCTCTAACACTTTCACACTGAGTAGTACCATCTCTATCCTCAGCCCAAATGGCTTTTCAAGTCACTGAAGGGAGTTTTTCCTCATCATCGAAGTGAAATGCCAGGCTTATAATAACCACTGCCTGGAGACAGAAGGTAACAATCTATTACACCAAACCCTGAGAATCAATTAAACTACTTTATTGAATCAATGAGTCAAACTTTCATCAAGCATCCTCTCTAAGGCCCTAAAGCACAATCATCCTTTCCTTGAATATCCATTTATCTTAGTATTTTCCCTCCTTTTTTAATTCTCCTATATCCCCTTTCATTTTCTAGTTTGGTAAAAGATGCATAGTATATTTATCTTATAGGCTGGGGAAGTAGCTATTAGCATAAGAGTACTGACTGGAACTTTCAGCGATGAAGAGAATCATGGTGAGAGTGGGAAAAGGAAGAAATAAAATACCTAAAAATTTTATTATTCTAAGAATAAATTATTAAGGAATATTTGAAACACACCAAAATATCACCAAATTGTATTTAAGGAAACAACATTGAACAAGAATAGTTTCATGCTTTGTTACTAAATATGAAGACTTGATATTACACAAATGTTCACTCTTCACGAATTACTTTATACATTGAAAATAATAATAAAAGTTAAATTTTCTCTAGAACTTAAAATTAATATAATGCTCATCAGGAAGCATAAACATATAATTCATCAAATAAATTGTATAAAAGAAAAGAATCGAAAGTACAAAATAATTTTGAATGCATAACATTATCACAGAGTCAGATCAATGAAACAGAATAGCAACTCTTGAGAGAGTTTGAATATATCAAATATAAATAAAGGATGAAAATGTCATGTAAAGTTAATAGGAAGGAAAGTGTCATAATGTAACAAAAACCAGCAAACCAACAAAACCATATGTAAGGAAAAAATACTATGAAGAAAATTGAAGTCAAATGACAAATCAGAAAAAGCCCTATGTAAATCACTATTACAAGTCAAAAATAAAAAAGTAACAGTTCATCAAATTGGCAACTTATGAATTTCAAAAGGAAATATAGAAGGTAAATAAACATGAAGACAAGCTAAACCATGAAAAAGCTTGTTATAAATAATAAAGTGATATACATATAAAGACACAATTTTCACCTATTAAACTGGAATAGCCTTACAAAATTATAATGACTAGTGCTGAAAAATGGAATGGAAAGCAGGAATGTTATGGCCTGACATTAGGAGAGTAATCTGGTAAGTCCCTGGTGGCATTTTGGCAGCATCTACCAAAGAAAATCTTAAAATCCTACATCAGCTGAGACAGCAATTCTGCTTCTAGGAATCTGCCTGAAAGAAATAATCATGGAAATACATACATAGAGATCAAGTCACTAAAATGCTCACTTCAGTGTTATGTGTATCTTCTTTTGATTTTTCCCCCTAAACTTCTACAAAGAACAATTACTTTTGTTATAGGAGAAAAAATTGTTGATTTATGAGCATAGCTAAATAAATCAAATGGGAGTCATAGTGATTAATGGAAAAAACATTGAGTTAGTAACCAAAGGTTGTGGGTCCCAAAACTATATGTCTTAGAATTCTTTTTTTTAAATCATTTTTATTGGAGAATGTGTCACTTCTGACTTCTAGTTGCAATTATTTGATTATCCATCACCCCACAGTTGTTAACAATCCATGGAGTCTCTTATCATTATCCCTGACCTGCAGAAGAGTCACCATTTAACTTCTTAGTGTTCATCTCATTAAGACATTCCTTAGGATTTGGTAAATAGTGAGTCCACTGGGTTACTCTATGGAATGTAATTTGCTGGTATCTGTTATGATCCCACACAGTATACCTTGCAGTATGCCTACTTTAATGAGCCATTTTATTCCCTCCTCTATTACCTGCCAGGGTAACTCTAGCTTTCCCACTTCTCACAACATGAGATATATTTCTCCAGGTTTCTAAGAGACACACTAACAGTGAATTTGTACCACCCATGGGGGTCCTTTCCAAAGTGTTAAACATTGTACCCTAATGAACTGCCCTGAGTTAACTAATTTTTGATTATTCAATCTTGCATTTTGATTCCCTTTTAAAGGTATCTTTTAAACTCAGTCTTGGGAGTACTGTAGCTTCTACAAGGCATCCTAGTAAATTATCGTAGCTCCTTACAAGATGTAGTTTCCTCCTTACCAGACCCAGCACAATGTTAATAACCTATACTGGGACTAAACCCTAGTTATTAGCTTAGCAACCAGGAAAGTAGGTGAGGTATCTCTGAGGACTTAGAGATACCTCTGGCCTTGCATCTGTGAGGCCTCTGCAATTTTCTTCCCTCATGGAAGAAGTGCTAGCTCTTATTCCAGAATGGCAGGCCAGCTTTGTAAGCTCTAAAGGGTTGAGGGGGAATTTAAAGGGCCAAAATCCTTGAACACATCCCCTCAGACATCCCCCCATCTCATGCTTCAAGGATGATTCCCAAACAAGCTGACAAATTAAACATCTCAAAAACTCTAGAATCCCAACTAGTGGATCCTGGATTTACTTCTCTCTTGTGCCTGTTTTCCCCCTGGAGGAGGTAAGGCCTCTTTTTAAGCTACCAATGAGACTCTAGCTTTCTAGCTTTCATACTTGGCCTTCAGCTGTTTTTTAGTCACCATTATCTCTCATTATCTTTCATGGTATTAATGAAACTTAACCCAACAACCCCTACTAAATTACATCAAAATGTAAAACTTCAGTTCTTCAAAAGGCATTACTAATGAAAGTGTACAAGTGACATGCACAATGAAAGAACATACTCTGGACCATAAAAATGAAGCTTAACAAATTTAAAATAGTTCAAAATATACAAACCATATCCACTGATAATGATAAAATTAAACCAGAAATCAGTAAAATAAATATTCTGGTAAATCCCTATAGGTCTCAGTGGAAATCACAGGGAAATTAGAACGTATTTTGAGTTAAAGTAAAGTAAAAACACAATATACTAGAATTTGTGGGACACAGTAAAAGGAGCTCTGGAGGGAAATTTATAATAGTTAAAGCTTATACTATATTTAAAAATCTCATATAATGATCTAAGATTTCACCAAAAGAAACTCACTAAAGAAGAACAAATTTAAGAAAAAGCATGAATTAAAAATAAAAAGATCAGACCAATGAAATTGAGAAAGAAAAAACAGTAGAATCAGTGAAACGAAAAGCAAGTTCCTTAAAAAAAAAACCAATAAAGTTGATTAACTACCTGAGCTAACCAAGAAAAAAAGAAGGCATCAATACAAATATAAAGAATGAAAGAAGGGAAAATATAGATATTAAGGGGCTAATACAAGACACTATTAGGAACACTATGGCAGTACATTTTACAACTTAGATGAAATGGATGAATTTCTCAAAAGATAGGAGCTTTCAAAACTCCTAGGAAACATACATTACTTGTGTAGTGTTGTTATTCAAAGAAACTGAATTTGTAGTTTGAAAACTTCCAATAAGGAAAAATCCTAGTCCAGATAGCTTCTCTGGCAAATTTGACAATATATGTGAGGAAAAAATAATAGTTTCACAGAAATTCCTCCAGAATATATGAGGAGGGTCCCTTCTTGACTCAATTGGTGAAAAGTGAATTACACTTATTCGGAAGTTAGACACGGACCTTATAGCAAAGAAAATTACATAGTAGGCCTCAGAAATATCAATGCAAAAATCTTCAACAAAATACTGCCAAATAGAACCCAACAATAAATTCAAAGGATAATGCATCGTGAACAAGTGGGGTTTATCTCAGGACTACAAAAGCTAGTTCGACATTCAAATATCAACTAGAGGAACTCACTATCAACTGACAAAGGAAGAAAACCATATGATCATCCTTTAACAAACCCTTTAACAAAATTTTACATCCATTCATGATAAAAAGGAAAATACTCCCAGAAATTTAGTAGAACTTCCCCAATCTGACAAGACTATTTCTTAAAAATCTTACATGTTTCCATTAATGATCTACTTTCACAATTTTCCCCTCAGAAATAAATATTTATTCATGATAATATATTAGTAAATACCTTTGTTGTTTCATTTTATTGAAATTTATGTTATTGCATTTCAATGATTATGTCATTCATCCTGTGATTAAATACAATATATAGGTATTGATGCCTACTTGGGGCATATAGCATAGAACATGGTGATAAATTAGAATTAAACCCCATTTTCTAGAAATATGCATGTGAACGGAGGGAAAGAAAATTTTCATTATTTCTTTACAGAAAAAATTTTTCAGTTAATACTGAAAAGTGACTTTCATTCATCATAAAGTTTTGAGAGATTAGGTTAATGGGGAATATTCTAAGCTTAACAATGATAAAACATCAGATCATGTAGTCTAGAACCTCTTTAGTATAATTTATCCAGAAAATAAACCTCATGTCTCTTGCTCTGTTGGGACAGTCACATGGCTACATGAGTTAATGTCAGAGACCAGGAGGAAGCCTAACCATGTTTTATTTAGATTTTCTTTAAAGGAAAGGTATAGGCAGGAATGAAAAGGAACAGGCAAGCAGGCAGGAAGAGAGGAGGAATAAGCATCTAAGCATCCTGTTTATTTATTTTTTATTTACTTATTTATTTTAGATGTACATCTTGGTTGTTCGCCCTGGCCCCTAGGACATGAACCCTGGTCCTTGGGATGTATGTGAACCATGCTCTGCCAGAGGTGGTAGACCTAATCGCTACTCCACCAGGGTGTGTCTATTTTAATTTTGAAGCAGTCCTTATAGCTTTCATATCACCTCAAGTTCACCTACGGTTTCTGTTACTTGGAGCGTCCACTCAAAGCCTTGCTCATGTTTGACAAAGTAACATTAGTTCACTTCTTGTAGTTATTGCCCTCTAAGCTGAGTGGCTGGCTTAGGCTTCAACTACCTATTGTTTACCTTTCAAATTTTTATTTATCTCCTGTGCCATAGCCTTCTCTCCTTTTCTCTTTGTGGTTATGGTTTATATGTGTCTTAATTACCTGTTGTTGTTTTAATGAATTTGGGGTGGTAGCACAGATAAGCAGGTTTTTATGTGTCATTTTTGTAGTTTTATTGTGATAAACAATTTGTATAACATACAATTTACCCACCTTGAGTATAGATCTCAGTAATTTTTAGTAAATTTATGGAACTGTTCAGCTGTCCCTACAGTCTAGTTTTAAAACTTTTCCATAACTCCAAAAAGTTCCCCCAGGTCCATGTATAGATAATATCCACTCCCAGCCTCATCCTCGGGCAACTGGTGAAATGTTTTATATCTCTATAGATTTATATGTTTTTCTGGAAATCAAATATAAAAACAATTATATAATATATAGTCTTTTGCTTCTGGCCTTTTTCCACTCGGCATTATAATTTTGAAATTCATTCTTGTAGAATATATCAGTAGCCTATTGTTATTTATGAATAGTATGTCACCTTATAAAGGAGCTGCATTTTGTTTATCCTTCAAACAGTTGATAGATAGTGGATTAATTCCAGTTAGTAGATGATATGGAAGGAATGCGTCTATAAACATTCTCTCACATGTTTTTTGTGGGAATATATTTTCATAATCTCTTGGCTAGGTACCCAGGAATAGAATTGTACTGTGTGATATTCCTATGATTATTTAAGAAAATGTCAAGCTATTTTTAAATATGCCTATAACCTTTTACATTCCTACCATCAATGTCTCAAGGTTCTGATTTTTCCACAATCTTGCCAACACTTGTTCTCGTCTGCCTTTTTGATTACAGCTATTCTAGTGGTCTGTCATTGTGGTTTTAATTAACATTTCCTAACAGTATGAAATTCCACACACAAAAAAAGATATAGGGCTACAATTTGATCCAGCAATTTCATTTCTAGAAATATATCTTAATAATATAAAAACACTAATCAGAAAAGATATTTATGTCCCTGTAATAGCCAAGCATGGAATCACCCTTAATGGCCATCAATGGATAACTAGATAAAGATGTGATATTTATACTTAATGAAATTCTACTCAGCTATTGAAAAGGATGAAATCTCTTTGCAAAATCTTCTCTTTGATGGAACTTAAGGTATATGGTAAGAAAAGTCAGAAAGAAAAAAATACTGGATGGTTCCACTTACATGGAATATAAAGAAGCAAAACAAACTAACAAAACACAATAAACCCTCAGGACTATAAATTCAAGACTGTCATTACCAGAGTGGAGAATAGAGGGAGGGAGGGATTTGGGGTTGAAAGAGAAAAAATGATAATGGTAATTGACACTAGAACTCTGGCTTTGAAGTGTGAATCTATTCTCCAAAATTTATATAGTATTGTAATGAAACATTAATAAAAATAGATATTTTTAAAATTTGCATCTCCATAATGAGTAATGATGTTTAACATATTTCCATGGCCTTATTTATCTTTTTTGCTGAAATGTCTATTTCTAAATTGAGTTATCTTATTATTAGTGAGTTGTAAGAGTTCTTTAATGATTCTTTATACCAGTCCTTTAGCAGATACATGAGTTGCAAATATTTTTTCCCAATTTGTGGGCTGTCTTTTCACTTTTTTAATTTTGACTATTGTCACAATAGCTTTTTATTTCTATAAAGTCCAATTTATCAATATTTTCATTTGGAGCCATATTTAAGAACTTGCCTAATTCAAGGTCCCAAAGCTTTACTTCAAAAATGTTTATAGTTTTACCTCTTGCATTTTGGTATGATAGATTTTGAATTATTTTTTTGTGTATTGTATGAAGTAATGTCATAAATTCATTTGAGGAGGACATATTATCATATACAATTGATTATCTCAGGTCCTTTTGTTGAAAAGGCTAACACTTCTCTATCAAACTGACTTGGCACCTTATACTAATTGACCATAAATATAAGGATATTTTAAAAATTTTGAGTTCCTTTCCAGTCACTGACATATCTATATACCACTAGACACCACTACCACAGTCTTTACTAATGTAAGTTTATAGTGACCTTTGAATTGAATAATGTGAGTCGTCCAACTTTGCTGTTTCAATATTATTTTGAATATTCTAGGTCCCTTGCATTGCTATATAAATTTTAGGAATAGCTTGTCAATTTCTATAAAAAGGACAACAGAGAATTTGATTGCATTGAATCTATGGATCATAAAACCTAAGATTTTCTTTATATTTCTTGAATTGTGCATTTGAATAAGCCATCCAGTTAAAGAGCTGGGTAGCTCATCTTATCTCACATGTACTTGCTACCATATATGTAGGGTTTGACTGACCTAGTAGTATGAGACAGCATAGACAGCTCTGCTAATCTCAGATATGCTTGTTCACACAATAAGGAGCTGGTTGATCTAGACTGAAATCTGCTGTGGTACCAACTCAGCTCTGCTTCTCCACCTTTGGGGTCCATTGAGTTATTTTGAGCTCACCATGTTCTTCTTGTAATATCAGTGATCCAAGAGGAAATGGAAGCCTCTTGAGGTCTATCGTTGGAACTGGCTCACTATGGCTTCCATTTGATTCTGTCATCTAAGGCAAATCACACAGTCCTACTCAAATTTGAGTTCAAGAGGATATTACTACCAGCCACCTAGGAGGATGAGGAACTGGAGACAAATAACACAATCTACAACAAAACCTTAGAAATAACTGATTATTAAAATTATGAAATCAACATGAGTTTAGTCACGATTATTCAGACTCATATTTGAGAGTCTCACACTTACAGCCTCTCCAAAGGAACTCCAAGAATGATAACTCAGTATCAAAGTCAGAAACTATTGAAAATGTCTTAGGATCTGTGTTTTTTGTTCTGCTTTCTGAAATTTAAGTAAATATATATTTCTATATTGATGTGTTGGCCTACATAGTATACCCTAACTACATATATTTATCTAAATAATTCTTTGTACTATCACAACTAGTATATTTAGTTTGATGGCTTTGTACTTTTTAAACTGTGCTCTAAGCATATGATAGACATTTATATGTTGCTCGTATCCAGCCCAAATGGATGTATGTTTCCACACTCCCTAAATCTCTTGTGTTGAGGTTCTGAGTGGGATGTTTCCCAGTTGGTATATGATTCCTAGTTGGTGAGTTTCCAAATAATCACTAAGTAGTGGAAAAAGTATCTCAGCGTATTACAAAAAGAAATATATTTGACATGTAATTGGACTGTACTTATTAAATTATATTGGGAGTAGAGGGAACTTGCATCTTGAACAAATATATCAGGAACTAGTATTTTTCTCTAATTGTAGTTTGACAATGAATGGGCTTCCATTCAACTGTGAATAGGAAATTATTTCACTCAGTGAACTTTAAATATAGGGGAAAAGTGAAAAAACATGAACTAATTTAAGTAAATTTGAAACTACCTACAAAATTTGTTTTTCAAAAACAGCAATATTTCATAATTTGAAACCTCATAAGTTAAATGACACCAAGATAATTCCATGTATACAGAAACCTAAGAGAAGTTAGATATTTGCTTGGATAAATTAGACTAGTACAAGTCCTCATTTATTTACAAATCTATCGATCCACTAGGAAACTGGCCCTAGATCCTTTTGAATCAACTCATTTTAACAACTGTTTATGAAGTCCTCGTTATTTACAAGACCCATGATAAGTGTTGTGAGCTTTCTAACACGGTTCTAGAAGATCCAAGTCTCAGAAGGGAAGGAGATACCTTGAGAAGTACTAATATAAGAACTAATATTTATTGAGTGTTTATTATGTCCCAGGCACTGTGTTAAGCATGTTTTAGTCACTATGTCATTTAATACTCAAAACAATCATAGGAAAAAGGTTATTATCATTAATATCATCTTACAGATGAAGGAAAAGAGGTTTAAAATTGTTAAGTAACTGTTGCATGATTTCACAGCTATTTAAAAAGAGCTTTTATTTGAACACAGCTCTGTTGGACTCAGTATGAATCATCATCATCTAATAGGTGATATACACCCCTGTTAGAAATAAAGTCCAACAGACTGAAAATGTAGTTTCATATTAAGTATAAAGGAAGGGATCCATGAAAGGGTAGGAGTAGTGAGGAAAGGAGTTCCAGTCAGAGGAATACATGAGCAAAGCTAAAACTCTACACGTTGTAGCAATAGCATGAAATTCTGTCATGGAAGGTACATAGAATGCGAAGGGGTGGAAAAATTCAGATAAAGGAGCCAGGAATGGTAGTTTCGGGTGATTTTGTCCGAGGTTTTGAAAGCTTTCCTTCAAAAAACTGGATTTTTTTTTTAAGTCACAGGCTGTGATACAGACAGTATTTCAGAAGATGGGTGATGAGTTTAAAATTATGAGATCTCTATCTTTATCTAGTGGTGCTGACGTGTTATTATTCAGAAAGCTACAGTTTCTTTATGCTGGCCTCAGGTGGATGAATAAGAAAGTCAGCTTGAAAAGCCCAGGGTTGAGACAATTTCAGTACTAAACATATAGTGAAACTTTGAAATCAATGCTGTATTAAACATTACTCACAGATATTTGTAAAATCTGAGTTATTTAAAATTTATTTCTCAAATGAATAAAATTGAAAATAAACATTTAGGAGTCTAAAGAATCCTTTGGTATATATATGAATTATAAAGTAAAATATATCATCTGTATAGGGATGACTTCTGAAATGAATTGTTTAATGAGGTGCTGAGATATCACATTAGGATTAAAAATGAACTTTACTTTTTTTAAAGGGAAGATATGGGCAGAAATGAAGGCAAGCAGAGGCAGGTAAGCAGGAAGAAAGAGAAGGAAGGAGCATTTTTATTCATTTTATTTAGTTGTTCATCTTGGCTGTTGCCACCAGCCCCTGGATGCAAATCTGTGACCTCAGGATACTTCACCAGGGTGCGCCAAACCTTCCTATCCTATTGAAGTTACTGTTTGTTTTGTTACTTCCAGAATTCCCATCCTTATTCTTTCTTAGTTTTAGTTCAGTGTTTTTGCACTTACTAATCCCTCTGCCTGGAATAGCTTTCGCCTATCTCTTTGCCTGATTCACTCCTTATGGTCATGTAAGATGTGGCTTTATCATCATCACCTTCTCCAATAAGCTACAGTAGAATATTTTCCCCAATCCACTATTAATTAGGTACACATTTTGTGGAGAATCAAATCCCCTAATTCTTATTTCCAGCATTTCTCATAGTACTTCTTATACTGGATGCAGTAGTCTGTCTACTTTTCTATGATCCACCCAATGACTGTGAGCTCCATGAATGCAAATTTTGTATTAATTTTACAAATAATTACAAATGCAATAGAAGTTTGTTGAATGGGAATTCAAATTATATTGTAAAGCAATAAAAATCAAAATAGTAAGCATCAAAGCAGACATATAGACTAATGAAACAGAATGGGGAACCCAGAAGTAAACTCATGCATTTACAGTCAATTGATATTCAAAAGAGGTGTAAAAACACAATGGAAAAAGGACAGTTTCTTCAACAAATGGTGCCGGGATTTGCTCCCAGAAACAGGGGAGAGGAGGGAGTGCTGCAGGAGACTAAGAAACTCAGAGAGAATGATAGAAAGGTGGGGTCAGAGGCCCAACAGCCTCGTGGACTGAGAGCTTTGAATACTTTGCCTTCCACCTATTTATTGAGTTCATACATGCACAGAATTGCTTCAAGCAGCTTATGCAAACATGGATTTGTTTTCTAACTACATAACCGTATCTATCTTGTTTTCGGGAGTGAACAGTTACAGGAACACTGCCCCAGAGCCTTCCCACAGTGGCCTTTGCCCGGTGCTCCGGGCCTGGTGTTCTCTGATGTTCTGCCGACTCCCGTTTCATCCTTGCTCTACTCTGCCCAATCTGCCAACTCCCACTTTGTCCTTGCTATACTTTCTTTCCCCAACAAAATGGTACTGGGAAAGCCAGATATCTATAGGCAAAAGAATGAAATTGGACCCGTCTCACATTATGACTAGAAAATTATTTTAATTTAATGTGATAAAAATAAACTTAAAATGGATTAAGGGCTTAAAATAAAACATGTATAGGAGAAAACAGGGAAAAACCTTTGCATTGGTCTTGACAGTAATATTTGGCTATAAACCAAAAGCACAAATAACAAAAGCAAAAAAAAAAAAATAGGCACACTGAATTACATCAAACTAAAAATTCCTTTCTAGCAAAGGAAACAATCAACTAAATGAAAAGGCAGCCCCTAGAATGGGAAAATATTTGCAAACCATCCATCTGATAAGGGTCAATATCAACAACATATAAGGAACTCATACAACTCAACACCAAAAAATATAAATAACCCAATTAAAAATAAGCGAAGGACCTAAAATGACAGTTTTCAAAAGAAATTCAAATAACCAACAATTTTCTGAAAAGAAGCTCAACATCTTTATCAGGAAAACACAAATCGAAACCACAATGAGATAGCAACTCATACCTGTTAGGATGGTTATTGTCAAAAGAACAAAATAAAACAAGTGTTAGTGAGGATATGGACAAAAAGGAGCCCCATGTACATTGCTGGAAGTAATGTGAATTTGTAGAGCCATTACAGAAAATAGCATGGCAGTTCCTCCAAAAATTAAAAAATATAACTACAATTCCACTTCTGGGTATATATCTAAATTAATTGAACACAGGATTGTAAAGAGTATCTGCAATCTCATGTTCAATGAAGCATTATTCACAATATCCAAGATATCGAAATGACTTTAATGTCCTCTGACAATAGTTAATAACAATGCATTGTACACTTGAAATTTTATATGGATATAGATCTTAAATTAAATCTTATCATATAAGCACACATACAGAAAAAAATGGTAAGTATGACAGATACATTAACTAGCTGGATTTTGGTCATCATTTTACAATGTATAAAGGTATGTAAACATCAAGTTATATGCAGATTTTTTTATTAATATCTCAAGAATAGCCATTTTAAAAGTATTTTGAATAAATTATAGCATGTGTAACTGCACAGCTAACACCTCTGGAAAATAAATTTAATTGATAGTCATGATTTCAATCTTAAATGTCATGCAATGAGGTGAGATATCCTATATTTCTTTCTTTTTAATGTATGTTTAATTTAATGGCTATGTATTTACATGGGAGAACAAATGTTGGAGCTCAAAGTTGAATGAAACTGAATTATTGGAACAGACCTTTCTCTGAGAATGACTACAAAGACAATCAAAGGATTCCATGGAAATGATTAACTCCAAAATCAATTTGAGGTATTATATTCCCTCATCACATCAACCCCAAGGCATGCTCAACTCTACTTCTGGGGTTTTTTGCATTTGTTCTTTAGTTTATATTTCCTTTACTATTAAACTTTGGACATTTGTGTGTTTGGATCAAGACATGGATTATTTTCTTCCTTTAACTTATTGAAAGGAATCTTGTGATAGACATTTGAGCTACTAGCTTTATGTATTAAAAGTACTGTGGAAATTATCAGGAAAAGCCTCTAATAAGTACTATGAGTTAGCACTCAACTGTTTCTCTGGTTTGATCACTCACATCTGCTGAATTTGAGTATTATGAAATTCAGTACAAATCTTAGCTCTTTCTCCTTCCATAGTGTTCATAAGGATAAAAATAACTTTGAGTACTTTTGCTGAACTCCATAAATACCCAGAAACTGACTGGCTTTCTATTTACATATGGACCTACAGTATTACATAAAGCATATATCCAATGTAGAACTCTTGAATATGACCTATATTTCTCTTCTGTATCAAACTTTATTATATGAAATTTCAGAGGAATTTTTCTTTCTCTTGGAGAAGTTTAGGACTCAAGGCTCCTCTCCTGGCAGGAGTGGATCTCTTATCTATAATGAAAAGTTTAGGTCATGGTTGGAATGTTTAGGCCCTAAGAGTTCCATGTTATGATGTTAGTCATACATGAGCATACCAGACTAGGAGCTGAGCTGAGACAAGACTAAAGCACAATATCCTGCTGCATAGAAGCTCTAGGCCAAATTCAGCATGGTTCCTGCCTCCACAATCTACTAAAGATTGTATAGAGTATATTTTGACATATAATTTTAAATTAGAAATTTAACCCACCTGAGCATGGCATGGGGCAGGGAAACTCATGTGGTTCTTGAATGCCCAGTGATGTAAATTAAGTGATGAAGTCTATTACTCCTGATTAGGTTGAATTTTACTTTCCAAATGTGTCACAGTTTCATATTTTCATTTCTTTGCTTGGAAACTAGAAGTTAGATAAATCATCAACCTTTTACTGAAATAATTGCTTCTTATCAGGTCAGCTCTTAATTAACACAGTCCAGCAATGTCATTTGTGTGCATAAATTTATAATGTGTACTGCATATTTATCCCCATCCACAAATCTGATTTCATCTGTATCTTCTTTAGAAGAAGGAATTTTAATTGGAATAGCTATAGGCATGCCCGGCATTGTTAGGACTATTGCTTCAAAATTGTGAGAGACGAGGGAAATTTTCCACTTTGCGGCAGCCTGAAATCTCACCACAGGGCAACAGAGCTGAATTCTCTGTGACAGCCAGATAATTTTGATAATATAAACCTTATACCATATGACAGCATAGTGAATAAAGAGATTAAAGGCCCTTTCCTACCAACAAGAACACTAGAAAAAAGTGACTAAGTTTTCATTTTGTGTACTGAGTTGATTTACTTTATGTAATATTTTAAAAGTGTCTTGAATTAGATCTCTCTTAAGACATACATTATCACCATATCTTCTTTTCATAATATATGTGTTCTTTTAAAATCCAAGCATTTCTTTTTAAGACATCCTCAAGGATGAATATGCTTTAATTACAAGGTGAGAATCCGACAGAAATGCTTTTAGCACAGAATGTTTGTATTCTGCCAGAGTATAATTTATTCCTAGATTTACATACATAAGGGTATATTCTCTTCTTAGAGCACAATTTACTACATCACTATAGAGATAAAGAGGGGAATAGTTAAATGACACATAAAGCCCATGATTTTCACCCTCAGCAGCAGAAATAAGATGAACATTCATTCATTTATTCTTCCATCCATTCATTTATTCATTTAACTAAACTTTTGTCCATGAAATGCTACAATTGTGGGTATGCATTTAATTTATGAGATGGACTTCAATGTGCAGAATGTTTGCTAAAGAGTGCCTTTGTGGGTCATGATAGCAGAATTTTCTTTTAAGTGATATCGACCTTGACCATTTGGTTAAGGTGGTACCTGCCTGTTTTTGCTTCTGCAAAGTTACAATTTTTCCTTTTCTAATCTCTGATCTTTGGAATTGAATCACAAAGTCCTGCCCATATTCAAGGGGAGGAGAATTTAGTTTCACCTCCTAAAGAGGAGTACCAAAGAATATGTAGATGTATGTTAAAACTACCACAGTAATCAATAATTATGCTGAGGAGATGTACTTTGAAGCTATGCAGATTTCCTGTTTCTCTTTAATTTAGCATTCATTTGCTTGGTGTGGTTATTATTGTGTTGTTCTAATAGCGACTTCCTGTTTCCTTTATTCATTCAGTATGTATTAATTAGAATTCTGTGAGGAAGAGAGAACCCCTTTTCCCTCGTTTATCTGTTTGTTCGTTTATTTCAGCATATATTTATATTAGTATGGATTCATGAGTCTTTGGGTGATAATACAATGCTACTATTATTTATTGTTGTTTAAATTGTTCAAGCTTTGAATAATTCATTTTTTGTTAAATGTTCTATTTTTTTTCTAAGAAAGAGTGCCCTTGAGATAAAGGGAAAGAGAGAAAGGAAGCAGAAGCGGGCAGCAGGAGAAGTCAAGTTATGATGTAGCTCAATGATAGCATGGTCCAGTCCCACATGGATCATTAGAGTTTCCCATCAGAGTTGCTGTTCTCATGGGTGGCTGTTGCCTGACCTATATAGTTCTGAATCAATTGCTCATTGTATCTGAGTCCTCTTGGGAAGGGATGCGACGGTAATTGAGGTAGTTCTTTAATCAAAGATGATCTTGGAAGAGACTAATAATCGAAGGTTGCCTACTGATGGTATACATAACAGCTGGGTAGCAAGTCCTTCACTGAAGGGATACACATCATTTTGTCCATCATACACTACGGTAAGATTTAGAAACACAAAATTAGGCATAATTCTCAAAGGGTAAATTGTCTTCTAAATGGAAAAAATGTTTTGTGCTTAGAGTTTTTAAGATACTGTTAGCAACATTGTGCATGCATATGGGTGGCACTACTAACACCCACATTTAAAAGAGGAAAAAGATTCCATGGCACAAAGGTACAAAGGTAAGTAGCTCTTGGATCCAGGATTCAAACTCTTTCAGCTGAACTCAATTTCTTTTAAATGTATTGTAGAAACACAAAAACAAGCATGATCAATGTTTGCAGAACTGTTTCAAAGAGGAGGGTGTTTTCGAAAACATAATGCACACCATGTCACTTCCGTTTTGAAAACATAATGTGTATCATGTCATTTGTTTTAAAGCCTTCAAAGATTACTCATTGCCTTTTAGGTCAAAGTCTAACTCATCAACATGTTGCCTTCCAAAGCACATTATGTGAGCTAGCCATTCTAGTCCTTCATCCTTATCTTTCGTTCACTTCTTGTAGAGTCTCTCATCCTTCACCCCACATTCATCCATACTGTCAGGTTAAACAACTTGAACTTTCATTATCCAAATAAGGTTATGTTCTTTTAAACTTATAAAACGCTGCAACAAAATTTCCTCTTCCAGAAATTATTTTACAAGGATAATTCATGATCATCCAACCAACTTCCATATATTCTTGAAGACTAGGCTCAAGGGTAACCTCCTTTCTGAAGCCTCCTTTCATGAATTTCACAAGTAAAATAAATGACTTCTTCCTAATTCCCACTGTAGCTATCTTAAAATTATCATGCTATCTTATAATTATTTCCATACATTTCTACTTATTTTACCTGAAAAGGGAGATTATGTTTTGCTTATCTTTGTATTTCTAGGCTCTAGCAGTTTCTGGCACAAAGTAGGAGATTAATACATTTCTAGAATTAACAGATAAATAAATCTTTCTGTACTCACCTTTGCTATATCCCCACGGGACCCAATCAGTCATCAAAACTTGTGGCATATGCAGCTTAAAAAAAGATTCTGAATTTCTGATGTCCTCTTCATTTCTGCTAGTACTGACTAGTTCAATGCCTCATCATTTCATGACAGACGATGTCAGCAGTCTCCTAAGTGGTTTTCTTACCTTAAATCGTACTTCCCCATCTCCTGCTCAGACTGTCTTTTGCATGGCTAGCAGAGTGATTTGTCTGAAATGTAAATGGCATTATGACAATCTCTTAGCTAAATCCTTTCCATGGATCCCAAATGACATACAAGATAAATTTCATATTTCACATTCCTTATATGGCCTGCTAGTTATTTATACCCTGCTGATCTCTGTAGACGCATATCTCAATACTCCCCTATATGCTGAGTCAGAATGATAAAAACTGGTATTTCTAAATTGGCTAGAAACTTGTCACTCAGGTCAATATTCTGTAGATACTTCTTCAGTCATTTTTTTAAAGGAAAGGTACAGGCAAGAACAAAGGCAGTAGAAGGCAGGCAGGGAGACAGAGAGGAGGAAGAAGTACTTTATTTCTCATTTAGCAGTTCACACTAGTTGTCCCCTCCTACACCCACCAGCCAGGGAC
Source organism: Solenodon paradoxus (assembly GCA_004363575.1). Lineage (NCBI taxonomy): Eukaryota > Metazoa > Chordata > Mammalia > Eulipotyphla > Solenodontidae > Solenodon > Solenodon paradoxus. The sequence continues at coordinate 21,308 of RJWH01004740.1, read as the reverse complement.
TCCAAACCAAGGATATGTGGCCTGTGTCCTTTGGAAGCGATTAACCCAACCACTGCTCCACCCGGTTGTGCCTCTTCAGTCATTTTTTAAAGTGAGGGAGGGAAGAAATAAATTTCCTAATAATAAAAATTTACTCTTCTTTATGTTTAAGGTCAATGTTTAAGACATTGTCATTCCATACAATTTCCAAATCTTAACAACTTCTTACGAAGCACAGTTAAGTATTTAAAATGTACCTACTAGATGAAAATTGTTATTCCAAGTAAAAAGTCCTACACTTTTCTTACAAATTTAGGTGACTACACCCTGATTGGTGTTTTGCTGTGTCACCTATAGCTGGAACCTGCAACTTGTATGCGTATTTTGCCAAAAGCATTCAACAATGTCAATACCACTAAAACTTTTAAAAATTTCTACCAAAGGTATGACTATTTTTGTCAAAGCGGGGTCTTATTTCTGTTTTACTAGTTATATAATGAATTATAGGTAAAAAACATGAATTAACTGGTGACATTTACTATCTCCCACTTTAATGCTTTTGTACCTACGACAGATTGACTTCCTACGCAGCTGCCTGCCTGCTCTCCTCCCAAATCTGATTCTGCCTCTACCCACCTCACTTAACTATACCATATACCTGCAAGTATTCAATATGCCATAGCTTTCTACACGTTTTTAATGTACACTGTTCTCTCTCCCTTTGACACCCTTTGCTTTCTTTTTTTATCCACTAGGTTTCTTTTCCATGTCATGTCCTCTGTGAAGCTTTCCCTAATACCTACCTATTCAAGCCACCAAAGGACAAATTAGAGTATTTCTTCTTCTCTTCTATGGTGCTCTATAGGTGACTCCTAGGTTTGTCTTCAGTCATTGGGTACAAAGCGTCCATTACCAGAACAGGTTATGCAGATGTTTGGGGAAAAAAAGAGTTCAATTTTTAACACGTTTAAGGTTTCTTTTAGGATATCCAAGTAGAGTTGTCCAACATTCAGTTGAAAATGTCTGACTCTACAGTTCAGATGACTTTTGGGAAACAGCTGTCCATGAATTCTCACATTTCCAAAAGTCATGAGAGAAATATATTCTATGCAGAAGTTGTGACTAATTCTATCCTAATATTTATATTGTTATCTACTTGAATTTATAACTTATCACACATTACTTTTACTGCTGGTTTGCATGTTTGCTTTTTCTGCTAGCTCAAGAAATACCTTAATAAAATACAAGGAACATACTCATTTTTCTTAAGGTATACATATTACAAGTGAGTTAGATGAAAAAGAAGAGGTTTTCTGAAATTGGGCTTTTATCAGACAACTGTAATTATCCATATCCAGAATAATTTTATTCGAAGTAGAAATATGATTGAGTTGTGGAATAGGGTAGAAAGGCTAAATTAATTTGACTACCGAATTCCTTTATTTTACAGACCAGCCACTGCTATGTCTCAAGATACTATTATCAGATAAGTCTGGGAAGTTATAGTCCACCATGATAGAAAATATCAGCTATGTAAAAATCTTATTTGTATTTACAGAGGAAATGTAATAAAAACAAATCTAACATGACTTTCACCCACTCACTGCATTCATAAATTAAAGTAAGTGGATCATTTGGCTCAGAGCACCTATGAACTAGTTCACATTGTTAGCTGTCAATCCATTATTACATTACAGAGGTACCAAAACAAGGCTTATTCCATACTAGGTGCACTGGCATTTTGCTTCTTACCAGCTGTGGATAGAAAATGGCTTACCTCTGCCTTAGAAATTCTACCCAAATGTAATTATAGATGAACAAAAAGATATGCCAGTGATTTCAAAATGGTTTTGGAAACACCAGTGTGAGTCTTCTTAAACTAACCAGACTTTGTATGTAAAATTCTTGATTATCAAGTCTAGGAAAAATACTATTCACTATTACACACAGCTAAGTAGCATGTGACTATCTGTGATCACCTTTGTACTTCAGATGGCTACTTGTGGTTATTAACTGCTCATCTTATTAAAGACCCCAGTTCATATTGTTTGCCTGTGATTATATAAGAAGATGGAGATATTAACTAGCTAGTGGAGGTCTCTATTATTTTCCATACAGGTATAATTCATGATGGTTTATAGATCTCTCACAGCGTCACAACAAATGTAGTCAATACTGTTGATTTATCAGAGGCAAGTAACATTAAAGTGCCATCTGCTATTTAAAATGAATACATTAAATACAATTTTAATGTAGTTTGGCATAATAGTTAAAAGAATGTATTCTAGAATCACAGCATGCAGATGTCATCCCTTATTAGTCATGTGACAGAACAAGTAACATAGTCTCCCTATGCCTTCAGGTCCTCAATTATAGACTAAAGGTAATACTGCTCTATATCTCAATTTTATGTAGATATAATGAGATAACATCCATCTATCTATATGTGTATATAAATATATATTATTTTGAATAGTACCTGAAACATAGTAATGTAAGTAATTTACCATTCTGTAATTCAGTTTTGTTGTCAGAGATAATGTATTATTTTCCCCCTTTGGGTCCTTGTGAAGAATAAATAATAAAGTGCTTTACATATTCCTGGTACATAGTTAGGTGCTCTGATATGTTACCTATCATTGTTTTTATTATATTAATAAAGTTCCGTAAGGAAAATAAACAAACAGAAAGGAATTGACAGAAAAAAGAAATATTTCCAATATGCACTTAAAATAACCATTACTGGAAGTGGGGTGAGCAAATCTGATAAAATGGGGCAACTACATGGTGAAGGAAATAATTGGACTGCTAGTGGTAAATTTAATGTATTATATACAGAAGTTGACTTAGGATAATGCACATCTTAAACCTTTAAAATGTTATGACACAATGTTCCTTCAATAACACTTTTTAACATAAAAAATCAATAAATCAGTAGAATCAGTAAAACAGATTGTCCTCCCTATTGTGGGTGGGCCGCTAAACAAATAAATTAAATTAAATTATCCTTACTAATAATTAAAACTCTAAGATATAAATTCTCTAGTCATATTGGCAAAGATTCAAATGTGTTGGCGAGAATGTAAGAGAAACAAGTGTTTTTGTACATTGCAAGAGTATAAACTGGCACAATTCTGTAGGGAAAATGGCAGTATTAACAAATTATAAAGTGCACATACATTTTTGGTCAAAGGGTACAAACTTCCAGCTAATAAGATGAATACAATCTGGGTATGTAATGCACAGCATGGTAACTATAATTAACTACAGTGTACTGTACATTTGAAAGTTTCTAAATTTTAATCTTAGATTTTAAAAGTTCTTACTAAAAATTAAGTATCTGAAGTGATAGTTCTGATAAATAACTATTTATTAATCATTCTGCAATATATACATACATCAAATTATTACATTATTAGAAATAATAAACTTACACAATATTATATGTCAATTGTATTTCATTAAATGTTTTCAAAGTATATTTGATATACTAAGAGAGGAGATGAAATGGAACATACTAAATCCTCAAAATTAGACAAGGCATAAAAAGAAGAGAAACAAAATGAAAAATAAATGAAACAAAATAGTACCAAATAAGGTAAATATTAGTCCAACTCTATCAACAATAATTTTAAATGTGAATCATACATACATATATATATGTAAATGAATACAAATACAAGTTCAAACACATATCACAGTGAGAGAAAAAATATCTAAGTATATTTTGTCTACAATGTAATTTATTTTAAAAATAAAGACTCAGGTTAAAAGTAAAGGGATAGAAAATTATACTATTAACAATAATCAAAAGAAAGTTGTTTTAACTAAATTAATTTCATAGACGTTGAAGAGCAATATAATTTAAAAGGAGTCAATTCTCCAAGAAGATAGAGCAATATTAAATGCATATGCAACTAAAAATACAGTATTTGAATATGTGAAGCAAAATCTGATAGAGATGAGAAGAGAAATAAACAGATATACTATATATTTCTATATAACTGTCAGTAATGGATAGATCAAACAGGCGGAAAATCAGTACGGATACAGGTGATCTGAACAGCTTTTTCAATCAACTTGATCTACTTGACATTTATAAATACTCCATCCAAGAACAACAGAATACATATTATTCTCAAGTGGTATAAAACATTCATCAAGATAGAACAACTTTAGAGGCATTAAACACATCTTAACTAATTTAAAAGAACAGAAATCATATAAAATATTTTCAAGAACCACAATGAAATAAAACTGAAAATGAGTAACAGAAAGATAGACTAGTCCATAATGATCTGGAAATTAAATAACACACTTCTAAATAATCTATGGGTCAAAGAAGTACCAAAAGAGATTCAAAAATGGATTTTTATCTAATTGAAAATTAAAGGACAACTTAAAATTTTAAGGAAAACAGTGGGAAAATATAAAGTAAAAATCTATGAAGTTGAAAACAACAGAGAAAACTGATGAAACCCAAGTCTTGGTTTTTCTTAATGATAAAAAAATTGATAATTCTGTAGTCAAGCAAATCTGGAGAAAAGAAGACAGAATTAACATTATCAGAAATGGAAATGAGATTATCGCTACTGACCTCATGCGTATTAAAAGGACATGATGAAATACATGAACAAATTTAAGCTCTAAATTTGATAACTTCAATATAAAGGAACAATCCTGTGAAAGACATAAACTTTGCTCTGTGCTTTGGGATTGATTGAAGCAGTATGACTTGAGTCTGTGCTAATAACCTCCTAAAACCACTTTAATTGGATAGACTGATCTTTATGACATTTTATTTTAACAGAATGAATTAAAGAATGGAAAAGAAATAGAATACCAAGTGCCATAGTGAATCACACATTATTAAGTATTCTTTCATTTTAAATATATGCATATTCATTCTACATATATACACTATACAGATGTAAAATATATTTCATGCTATGAATCTATGAATGAGAGTTAAAAAACTGAACATCACTGCACCAGATAATGCAACGTTAGCCTCAAAAGAACAAGATCTCTCAAAATCATACTGCTCAACTCCTTCTGTGTAGACAAAACAATCATTCATAAAAAATGGTTTCCAAAATCTAAGTGATGAGATCTCATGAGAAGGTGTGCTGCTTCTCTTGTCAGTCTACGCCTGTGTAAGAGCTGCTGCTCTTTCTTCTAGCATCTAGCCTGGGACCCAAAAACATTCTGCAAGCATTGTTGCTATACAGTGTTCAGCGTTGGTTTGTGGGGGCGTGGGGGGATCACCCAGAGGAATTTAATCAAGGAGCCAGGACACAAGATAAGGAAGAGTGTGTGTAGGGAAGGGGGCAGGGGGATTACACCTACCTCAGAACAAATGAAACCAAACAGAATCCCACTCTACATCTGATGCAAGCCCTGGAGGACACCAGGCTGAGATTTCAGGCTAAGAATAACCTTCATTTCCAATGCAGGTGTTTCATCAGTGTGAGTGCCTTGATTTGAGCTGGTTGGACTCTGTTCTGCTAAAGGAAAAGACCAAGTCAGTGCCAAAAGTCCAGGTAATGACTCAGAGGGAAGATTAAGAAAAACTCCTTCTACAAAAACAGACTGTTCCCCAACCCCATCCTACCCTAGCTGTTTTTATACTTGTGAGGCCTTGGGGCATGAAGGCCAGATGTGACAGACCCAGAGTTTCATTAAGAGGGCATACATGTCCAGGGAGGTGGTCTGAGGTGGGGCAGGGCGCAGGTTATTAGACAGGAGTCTCAGATTCTGCCAAACATCAAGATGCGGACCCTTATGAAGGGCTGACCCACCCAGACAGAGGAGCCCCACAGAAAGGCACTCCTGCTTTCAGTCCTGGAAAGTTCCAGACAGGACTGTCAGGAGCAGGGACCACCACCCACAACTTCTGCATCTCTGTGATAGACATCTCAGAGAAATGGGGCTATTGTACAGGCATGGGGTTCAAGTCCTGCGGGAGAAAACAAGAATCTCTTTTGGAGGACTGAAGGTAAGCCCGGATCCAGAAAACGCCGCTCTTGTCTGCTCTGGTGGATCCCTCGCAGGACTATCAGGCTGGGGCCCTTCGAGCCTATCTTGGTGGTCTTAGTGAGGGGCTGTGATAGAAGAGCTGCTGCCTCAGGCCCACAGTGGGAGGGCAGTGCCAGCAGTCAAGGTAAGGACAGGAGGGTTTCTCATCCCAAGCAGAGTGGGTCGTGCCACAAGCACCGGGCTATCAACTCTGAGAAAGGGCGAGCAGAGTACCCGGACGTATGGCCTCCTAAATTCAAGCTAGGAAAGCTGAAGGAGGGGAGGCATCCTCTAAGGGGCCTGGGCTCTGGTCAGCAGAGGAATGAGCCTCACAGTCGGCTGAGCTTCCAGGTGAGGGTCCAGAAGAAGAGCGTGCAGACCCCCAGGGCAGAGAATACAGCCCCACACGTCCTCTCTGCCCCCGCAGTCCTCGGGAGATCCCAGGGGTGGGTTCCCGGATGTGGCATGTCTGAGAAGTCTCAGACCTGCGGGCTTACATCTCACAGGGGTTCAGAGAGGTCTGAGGTGAATGGCGCGCTGCGGGGCTTCACCCAGGTAGCCCTGAGTGTAAGCTGGTCAGAGGCGGTGTTTCTCACGTCTGTTCGGGGGTCTGCGAGGCGAGGCTTCCTCTGAGAGGCCTGACGCACATCCCTGGGGGCAGGAGCCCGGCATCCACCAGAGCGAGGTCAAAGGTGAGACTCAGGAGAGGCCCCGCCCCGACACCGTTGGCCAAGGAGGCCGCGGCGCCTGCTGAGGTTCTAGAGTTCACGTTCCCGGGGCTTCGGCTCGCAGGGGGCGGAGTCTGTGTTCTGGCCAATCAGAAAAGGGAGGCCCGTGAAGACAGCCTGGGGCCTCAGCCCCTGCAGCTGTCCCTGGGAAGCCCCAGCGACCTTCCTGTATAAGACGTGCGTGCGTTCGCGCGTGCGCTCGTCTTCCAACCTGCGCGACGGCGGGACGATCCTTTCCCGAGGCCGCGCGAGACGGGATCAGAGACGCACGGACTGTGGGTTCAGGTAAGGGCCTGTGGGGAGGCGGCCTGCGCACCCGGGAAGCCTGAGCGCAGGGGTCGGGGTGTCGCCGCGCCACGTGCGGGGTTGGGCGGGGAAGCGCAGAGGGGACGCGGCCAAAGGCTGCCCGAGGGCCCCCCTTCCCGGGACCTGCTGTGGCCTCGGAGACGCCAGGCCGGGCCGCGAACGTGGGCCGCCCCGGGCCGGAGCGGGTTTGAGGGGACGGATGAGCCTCCGGCCCCGGTGTCTGAGGGAGGCCCTGACATGGGCATGAGTGGCTGCCCCACAGAACGGGCCCCAGGCCGCCACCTGCTGTCTCTGCAGGGCTACTCGGGGTTCCTGGCAGGGCGCCTGCGGACGGACTCGGTCCCGGGCCGAGGGCCTTGTCGGCTGTGGGGGTGCTTCCGTCAGAAGAAAGGAGGGTTGAGGTAAAATGGCCGCCGGAGACCCGCGAGCTGCACCCTCCTCAGAGGGGACGCGGCCCAGGGCTTCCCGAGGCCCCCCGGGGCCTGCTGTGGCTTCGGAGACGCCAGGCCGGGCCGCGAACGTGGGCGGCCCCGGGCTGGAGCGGGTTCGAGGGGACGGATGAGCCTCCGACATGGGCATGAGTGGCGGCCCCACAGAACGGGCGCCAGGCCGCCTCCCTGCTGTCCCCACAGGGCCACTCGGGGTTCCTGGTGGGGCGCCTGCGGACGGACTCGGTCCTGGGCCTAGGGCCGCGTCAGCTGTGGGGGCGCTTCTGTCTGAAGAAAGGAGGGCTGAGGTGGAAGGGCCGCCAGAGGGCACGCGACCCAAGGCAGGGTGGGCCTCACACACTCTCCCACCTGTGGGAGCCTGCTATGGGGCTCCGAGCGTCAGGCGGGGCTGCTAACGTTGAGGGGTCCCCATGAACAACACGTGGGCGCCCAGGCTTTGGACTGGGTTAGAGGGGACGGACGAACTCCAGGCTCTGGGCCTACGGGGGCAGGCCCCACAGAAGGGGAGCCATTTCCTTCTAGTGGTCTCGTTCTGCTGTTCCCATACCCCACCCCCAAACTGCCTCTCTCCCTGTGTGTCTTCACGGCGAAGTCCCAGTCCGGGCCCAGGAGGATGTGTTGAATCTGATCATTAGAGATAGTGGTCTGTAATTTTCTTCCTCCTGTTGTCTTTATCAGCTTTTGGTTATCAGTGTGATGTTGGCCTCATAAAAAGTATTTGGGCGTGTTCCCTTTTCTTTTATATTTTGAAAGAGTTTGAGACAGATAGGTATTAACTCTTCTCTGCAGGTTTGAGAAAACTCATTGGAAAAGTCATCTGGTCCTGGGCTTTTATTTTTACGGAGATTTTTGATTATCTCATCAATTTATTTGCTTGTGATCTGTTCAGGTTTTCCAGTTCTTCCAGGTTCAATCCTGGTAGAATATATTTTTCAAAAAATCTGCCCACATGCTCAAAGGTTGTCCACTTTCTTGGTGTAGAGCTGTTAATAGTAGTCCCTTATGATGTTTTGAATTTCTGTGGTATATTGTAACTTCTCCCCTTTTGTTTCTGATTCTAGTTATGAGAGTTTTTTCTCTTTTTGTGAGTCTAGCCAGTGGTTTGCCAATTTTTTTCAAAGAACCAACTTTTGGTTTCATTGATCTTCTGGATTGTCTTTTTGTTTTCTATTTCATTTATTTCTGCTCGAATTTTGATTATTTTTTGCTGATTCTTGACTATTTGTTTTAAGTGTAGAGTTAGATTATTTTCTATTTTGTTTCTTGAGGTGTCCCTGGATTGTGATGAATTTTTCTCTTACTGCTACTTTTGCTGCATCATATAGATACTGGTAGCTCATGTCTTCATTCTCATTTGCCTCTAAGTATTTTTTAAGGTCTTGTTTGATTTCCTCTTTTACCCAAGTGTTATTCAGAATCATATTGTTTAGTTTCCAGTTACTTTGGAGTCTTCAGGCTTTCGTTATGAGGCTGATTTTTATTTTTAAGCCACTGTGGTCAGAGAGGATTCTTGGTATGATTTCTGTTTTTGTAAACCTGTTGAAATGTTTTATGTCCCAACATATGATCTGTCCTTGAGAATATTCCATGCACGGTTGAGAAGAAAGTTAAATCTGTAAACATTGGATGAAGCATTCAATATATGTTGATTAGACTTATCTGTTCCAGATAGTCATTTAAAGCAGCTGTTTCCCTGTTAATTTTCTGCATGATATATCTGTCCATTGTGGTAGGTGGGGTGTTGAAGTCTCCCACTATTATTGTGTTATTGTCAGTGCCTCTCATCAAATCTAATAATATTTGCTTAATATATTTTGTGCTCCTTCATTTGGTGCATATGTTAATAAGCATCATGTCTTCTTCCTGGATTAGACCTTTAATCATTATATAATGTCCATCTCTGTCTTTTGTTATGCTCTTTAGATGGAAGTCTGTTTTATCCGAGTGTAGCTATTCCTGCTCTTTTGTGGTTTGCCATTTGACTGTATTGACTTCCAACCATTGACTTTGAGCCTTTGTTTATCTTTTGAAAGAAGGTGGGTTTCCTGAATACAGCAGAAGGTTGAGTTACGCTTTTTAATGCATTTAGCCACTCTGCATCATTTGACTGGTTAAGTTCGGTCCATTAATGTTTAGGGTGATTATTGATAATGTAGGTACATACTGTCATTTTGTAATTTGTCTTCTGTATGTTGCGCTACACAATGACTTCATTCTTCTTTTTCTCTTCTTAGGTCGAATGGGTGTATTTATTTTTTTATTTGTTTCCCTTTTTGTTTTCTTCTTTGCTTTTTCCCTTGGGATGTATTTTGAGGTTACCCTGAAATTGGCATTAACAGTTTTACGCTTGTTTCCAATTTTTATTTGAAAGCATATTAGTCTTCCACTCATTCTAACTATTCACGTTTTTGTTCTCTTTTCTTCCTCCCCACTTTTTATATTTGCTGTCTTGCTGTTTTTATGTGGGGTTTCTTTACACTTAATAGTACATCCTCTTAATATTTTTTTAAAGCTGATTTTGTGGAGATGAATTCTTTTAACTCTTGCTTATCAGAAAAGCTTTTTATCATTTCTTCAGTTCTGAATGATAATCTCACAGGGTATAGTATCCTGGGTTGAAAATTGTTTTCTTTCAGCACTTTGAATTTATCATACCATTCCCTCCTGGTCTGTAGTTTCAGTTGACAGTCTTATGGGAACTCCTTCATATGTGTCATTTTTTTTTCTGGCTGCTTTTAAGGTTCTTTCTTAATCTTATATTTTTGACATTTTGATAACAGTGTGTCTAGGCTTAGTTCTGTTTGGGTTTCTTCCATTAGGAACTCTTTGAGCTTCCTGGATCTGGAGGCTTGCTTCATTCTTCAGGTTGGGTAAGTTTTTATATACTATTTCTTCGGATAAAATTTCTGCTCCCATATCTCTCTCTCCTCTTTGGAACCCCTATGATGTGAATGTTGTTCCTTTTGATGTTATACCAAAAGGTCTCAAATACTGTCTTCATTTCTTTGCATTTTTTTTTTTTATCGCTTTGCTGGTTTGCTTGAGTTCGTCTACCCTATCTTCCAGATCTCTGGTTCTGTAGGAAGTTTCATCTATCCTATTATTGAATCCATCTGTTGAGTTCTTCAGCTATCGTATTCTTCATTTATTTGATATCTTATTTCATTTCTTCGATAACTTGTTTCATTTTTTATTTCTTTTTTGATGTTCTTTTTTACTTCCTCTATTGTTTTCTGGATACCATGAATATGTTAATCACTATTACACCAAAATCATTTTCAGGTAGTTTGCATATGTCTGAATTCAGATTTCCTTCTGGATTTTTGTTGGGATCCATCATTTCACATATATTTCTCTGTGCCTTTGCTCTGTTAGGTATTCTGTTTATATTTCTGGGGAATTGGTTTCCCTGCAGTGATGGCATTGTGTAAGATGATCACCTTGCTGCTAGTCCACAATTGACAATCAGGCTGCAGTTCCACCTCTACCCACAGGGTGGCACTAGCGGGTAGACTTGAGATTTAGTCCCTTCTGGGAGACTGCCTTCTTCCTTTAATCCTGGGGGTTGGATATCAGGTGGGTGGACCCTAAGACTCTGGTGCAAAATGATAGTGGGGGATTGGGAGTGGAGAATTTTCCTAGCTGTCTTCTGACTATTGGCGGCACCCAGTTTAATTTCACCACACAGGCTCCTGCTCAGTTCCTGGGGCGCCGGTTCTCCTTCCACCCTGTGCCAAGACAGTCTCCCCTGGCTCCATGTCCCTACTGGGTAAGCTTTTAACTACCTCTGTAGTGGTTCTTCAGTGTGTTTCTGTCCTCCTACAGTTCCACTCCACCACTGCAACTCCTATGCTGGTTCTCGAATATGTGGTTTAATCTGCTTACCGCCACGTTTTTGCCTTTTTGTCATCACAAAAGCCACCCCATCTCCGCAGCCATTGTGCCTACCCTTCCCTTCCTCTGTATTTGCATCTGGAGAATAGGTGAATTTCTAGTTGCTTTGTGAGGAGGATCTTAATCTTGTCCATACCAGGTTGCCATCTTCTCTGAACTCTCTGTAAATACGTTTTTACTAACTTGAAAAGTCGGATGTGTTGTATCTGGACTTACAGCTTGAAAAGCTGAGGGACATGATTCTTTTTATGAAGGGTGTGGACCCATCCATAGAGGGAGAATGCCTAGGTCCTGCCAGGCTTATAGGTGAAGCTCCTGAGGAGAAGAGGGAATTCTCCTACCAGGCAGAAAGGGTCCACAGACACCCATCCCTATCATCAGTTTGGGCAGTCCCAAAACAGGGCAGTTATGCAGAAGGGCCTCCCACAACCCTTTGTGAGTCATTTTCAGGAGATAAGAGCCTTGGCCTGAGGTCCACATTCTCAGGTCTGTTGAACAGGGGGGATACAGGTCCAGTTAGGAGTAAATATATCTGTATTCCTTGGGCAGAACTCTGAGTATGTCCCACTACAGAACCCAGAAGAATTTCCACAGAAATTCACCCTGATTCTTTCCGTCAGCTCTGTGGACCCTTGTCAGACTGAGTCCCCCTCTCTCCCCGTTTTCCAAATTGGGGTCTCAGGAAGGTTAGGACCTTGGCTTGAAGGACCTATCCTCTGTGATCAGAATTGCAGACCCTGCCAGACAATAAAGGTGAGGACTTTTAGACAGGGCTATGAGGATAGAGGTGACCGCACAAAAATAAGCCCTTTCTCTCATCTCTGAGAGACTCCAGACAGGTTTGTCAGGTGGAGATGTCCCCTCTACCCACCTCAGAGATCCTTGTAGTGGCCCTCTTGTCAGTCCTAATAAGCAGGTAAATCATTTCCAGTTGGTATGAGGGTTCATTTCAGGGAGGTGAAGATCTTTGAGAAAACCAGACTAAGGTCACTTAAAGGAAGAGCTCCAGTTCCTTCTACGTATTGAGGTGAGCAATGTCAAGGATGACTAAATGCACCAACCACCTCAGAACATACTGGGTTTATCTCCTCCTGTCAACTCTAGGAGTTCTTGGGCAGAAGTAGCTGATGTGGCATCTCCTCACTTTTGTCTCATTGGTCTCAGGGATATAAAGGCCTTGGTCTAATGGGGCAACTTCATATCAGCAGAGGGAGTCACACCAAGTCAGACTAAGGAACTCTAGGTTATTCCAGAAGTTGAAGTGAAGACACTGATGTAGAATTAAGGGAACCCTGGCCCTTGGAGAGATAGGGCCCCTTCCCTGTCCTCCTTCTGCCTTGGGAGCCCTGATGCTTAGTGTCCAGATGTGGTACATCCTATCTCTCTCCTGCTGTTCTCAGGAGGTTGGATACAGTTCTACAGAAGGATGAGTCTGAAGCTCTGCCAAGAGTTAATTTGAGGATGGAGGGTTTCCTTATCAGGAAAACAGGGGGTCCAAACCCATCCCTTCCCTTGCTCTCAGACATAAGACCCAGGACATAGTGTGGTACACCCTCACTTCTTCCTCCGCTTTCATAGGGGAGCGAGACCTTGGTTTAAGGAGGTTGAACCTAAGCAACAAGGTAAGGACTGAGATTCCCCCCTATTCTAGGAAAGAGGGGCACTTAGTTTATTCAGCCCTACTGTCATCCCAGGTAGGTCCTGGGCAGGTGGCGCTGGGTGTGGTGCCCCCTCACTTCCTCCTCTTGTCTCAAGAATGTAAGGTCTTGTTCTGAGTGTTTCATCTCAGGCCAGCATAGAGGTGTGATCCGGGACCTGCCAGTATAAAGGTGAGAGCCCTGAGTAAGCATTGAGGAAACTATCCACCCCAGAACAATGGGGAGCATCACAAACCTAATCTTGCCCTTCCCATCAGCACTGGCCCCGGATTGTGATTGCAGTCTGCAACTTGTGGTGCTTCCTCAATTTCTGTTTTAGGGTTTCAAGTAACATGGGGGTGAGGTCCTTTCTCTGAATGTGTTCGCAGGTTAGCAGAACAGAGGATACCAAGGAAGTGCCAAGAGTGAAGGTGGAGAGCCAAAATATTTGCTGAGGGCCCCACCCAGGCTAGAACACAGTGAACACCATAGTACCCGCCCCACATACCCTCTTGTCTTATCTAAATCTGCAGGCTGTGCTGCCTGACCATACCCCAAGGAGCTTTTTCAGGTTGTTCTATAGGCTCTTGGAGGACTAGCCAGTCAGGAGGACAGGAGACCCCTAGAGGACTGCCTAAGAGAAGACCTGTTAAGACATCTTTTGTCAGAGATGACAAGGTTGAGTTTCTCCCTCTCGGTTTCTTCCTCAGGCCAGTTGACTCATCACCCACACTCCTGTCTGCTCTCCTAAAGACCAGTCACCATGCCTCACAGTCAGAAGAGTCAGTGCCGCAAGCTTAAAGGAGGCCCTCAGGCCCCTAAAGAGGCAAAGGGCCTGTTGGGTGCACAGGCTCCTTCAGCTGAGGAGGAGTCGACCACCTCCTCCTCCCTCTCCCCTTCAATTCAAGGCACCCCAGGGGGGATGCCTGCTGCTGGTACGGGAAGTGTTCCCCAGAGATCTCAGAGAGCCACTGTCGTCAAAGGTGTTCCATCAAGCAAATCAAGTGAAGGCTCTAGAGGTCAAAAGAAGGGCCCAAGCACCTCGCAGGCTCCCGAAGATCCCGGGTCCTCGGTCAGTGATGTTGTAGACAAGAAGGTGGCTGAATTGGTGAAGTTCCTGAGTGTCAAGTATGTAACAAAGGAGCCCTTCACAGAGGCAGACATGCTGAGGAGTGTCATCAAAGAGCACAAGGATCACTTCCCCGTGATCTTCAGGAAAGTCTGTGAGTGCATGGAGATTGTCTTTGGCATTGAAGTGAAGGAAGTGGACCCTACCAGCCACTCCTACATTCTCACCAAGACCCTAGATCTCACCTACGATGGGATGCTGAAGGATGAGCAGGGCATGCCGAAGACCGGCCTCCTGATACTTACCTTGAGCGTGATCTTCATGGAGGGCAACCGTGCCTCTGAGGGGAAGATCTGGGAAGTGCTGAATGTGATTGGCGTGCATGCCGGAAAGAAAGATTTCATCTATGGGGAGCCTCGGAAGCTCCTCATTGAAGATTTCGTGCAGGAAAAGTACCTGGTGTACCAGCAGGTGCCGAACAGCCACCCTCCATGCTACGAGTTCATCTGGGGTCCAAGGGCTCACAAGGAGGCCAGCAAGATGAAAATCCTGGAGTTTTTCTCCAGAGTCAGCGGGACTCAACCCTCTTCCTTCCCGTCCCAGTATGAGGAAGCCTTGAGAGATGAGAGAGAGCGCGCCCAGGCCAGTAGTACCTCGGGTGACACTACTGCCGAAGCCAGTGAAGTCTCCAGTGGCACGTCCAGCAGCTTCTCCTCCTCCAAGTGAAATGTGAAGATTCCTCACTATATTTGAAGAGTGTGATGCACCTTATTCTTTTCAGTATTTTCAAACGTTCACCTTCCTAAAGGTTTTATTAGCTTTAGAACATAGGTTCATGAGTGATATTGTTTTGATATTACTGTTTATCAGATTTAAGGATAAAATTTTTGCTGTTCTGTAAAACAAATTGAGAGCTCTTCCATCTTATTTTGGGATCTGGAGCAAGACAGCATGGCATTGGAATAGGAATGTCTTTAGAAATGTTAAAGAGCCCAGAAGTAAAATAGACCGAATCCAGAAATAGAGAAAAAATGCACAAGTTGGTTAATCCTAGGTTTCTTGTATCCTGTTTAGTGTGTCGTTTTGTAAACTTAAAGATTGATGCCTATACTTGCATGGTTTAGTATAAGAAATGAAATCTTAATAAATGAGATCCCTGGCTCCTGGCTCATTTATTACCCAAATGTTCTTTAAAAGTATCTTTAAAGACTATTGCTAATGCTCTTTCCCCACAGTACTGTGTTGAGTAGGGATAAACAGGAATGGTTTTCTCTGTTTTAGAATGGTAGAGACTAGGAACAGCAGTCATATCAGGAAGATGGTGAGATGTCATCTAATCCCTAAAATAAAAACTAAGAGTGAGAAGGTGAGACCCCAGATGAGAGCAGTCAGTGAAATACCCTGAACCAAAGCAGTTTGGAGAGTTGGGTAATTGGCATTCTTTCTGTGGGAGTTAATTTAAAGTGAAGCTAGGTAAAAATGGCCAGTCTTTCAGACAGTGTGTCTTATAGGTAAGAGAAAGACCTAGAATGGGAAATTGTCCTTATTAATAACCTCTGGGTTAAGGATAAACCAGGGAGAATTTCCACCTGAGATGGATCAAGATGATGTCCTGAACTCTTGTCCCAGTACATGCAAACTAACTTGGTGTTTCATGTAAATAATCTGCAAGAATTTCCTGGGGAAAGGGTGATACTTCTTTGAATTGATACCTAGAAACTGGTACTTTCCCCTGGCCTTCAAGAGACTGAGCCGGTCCTGTTGAAGGACAGTTTAATTATGTTATCTTGAGTGTAATTTGGCCAACTCTAAGCAAAGAATAAATTTTTGGTGGGGATACAATGAATGAAAATAGTGATTTGGATGGAATAGTGGCTGAGAGGGAGGGAAGAAATTAGCCCTTGATTCAAAGTCTAGGAGCTCTCAGTTGCATCTACCTAGGGAAGTCTACCCATATCCAAATTAAATAATAGATCCACTACCAGGGAAAATGTATAATTTCATTTACATAGCATTTTTGGTTCACTTATGTTGTCCTCCTAGAGTGCTGCATATTCTCTGAGGTATTATGGAACACACACACACACACACACACACACACACACACACACACACACAGGATGAATCATAGAGTCTGGGGTCAAAATCGTATTAGAAATTACTGCCATTCATTAAAAGTGCCAGACACTTACATATATCCCTGCAGTGCTGTAATACAGGACTTAACCCACTTCTCGATGAAGCCAGGACTCGTAGCATTTGGTAATTTGCCTAAGATCAGTGTCTAATATGTGACAGGACTAGAACCAGATCCCTGCTCTGAATTCATTTAGGCCCAGGATGTTTTCACACCTCTCAGCCTGAGGCAGCCCTTTTGTCTTTTAGTTCATTTCTCTTCTCAGTTTTCCAGTGTCTTTCACGCAGTATGATTAAGTTCTCTGTGGCCATGGTATTAAAAACAGGAATGAAGGTGACAATACACAACTTTTAGATTGTCTTTGGGATTTACTTCCCTGAGTCTTTTTCCTTGGGAGCTGACTCAGGTCAGCTACCAGGTGCTGGCATTTTTTGTCCGCTCTCAGGATTTTTCTGCACAACAGCACCCTTTTGATCTCCCCCCATGTGCCCATATATCCAGATCATCCCTCCTTTTCCTTTGACAACTCTGTTCTCCCAATGAGACGCCCCAAATCATCCACCTTCCCTCTGATGAGTGTCCCTATTCCATGCAGAAGAATCCTAACTGTCCCATCGCTCACTCCGGAACCCTGAAAGTAACAGCCCCTTCAAAGTAAAAGTGCATTTTGGAGGAAGTTTACACACCTTCGTATCCCTCCCGGGTGTCTTCAATATAACCTAAAGTTGTTCACAAATAAGCTGCTGAGCAGAGTCTGATTCATACATAACCTGGTTCACAGAATGTAACTTTGAAGTTAGGGTTTTTTTAATTACCTTGATATTTGCAGTAGGCATCTAAGAAGATTATAATTTTATTTCATCTATTCCTTTGTTTTGTCTAGTCAATTCCACCTTTGAGTGAGGTCATCTGTTATCTTTCTTCTTTTGACTTACTTAAATTAGCATCCTCCCCTCAAGATTCATCTATGTCAGTTCAAATGAAAAAGGAAAGATGTATGATTTTAAACTGGTTACTGATCACATCAGATGAATGGGCTTATCTAGGTCAGAAAAACAAAGCCGCCTTCATAAATGACAAAACATAGAAAATACTATGTGATCAAATATCTACAGGAACTGAATTCCTAAAAACATGGTATTTTCCTAGAAGTGAAAAATGGTTCCTTGGTGGATTTATTTAATTAAAAAGAAAAACTTAGTTATACACCCTTCCACTGCCTTCCATCTGCCCCGTGGGGAATATATGGTTTACAGTTTGCCTAATGGTTCCTGCATGGGTGTGTTGGGAGTGTTCACTGAAGGGTCATATGAAGACTCACATTAGACTCTTGACCAGACAAAAGGAAGGAGAAAATTCTCAGTCTATTTAGATTATAGAGTTTACTTCAAAGGACAGTGCAATACTCCCTGATAACATTTATAGGCTCCAATGGCTACTAGATGTGATCCTCTATTTGAAAACACCTCTCACATAGTAGTAGCAGTAGATACTTGGAACATTTTGTGAATTTCAAGGGGAAATGGTCTTAAAATCCTCCAAGAAGTTGGACTGTTGTCAGAGCAAGCAGAGGATTATTGTCTTATCAAATTATAAGTTTGCTTTTAGTTAAGCACCTATTAAGTGTTGGCTTATGGGAGAGACTACAAGTGCTCATCCACATCTCGTCTTTCTCTCCTTCCTGGGTTGTCCACTTGTACTTAGGCAGGACCCAGCAGGCCAGGTCCATGTTTTCTCTGCCACTAAGCAGCAAACATGCAGACCCGTGTAGAGATGGTGGGACTACAAGGTGGTAGCACCCTGAATTCCTGGTCACTTGAGAGTAAAGAAGCCCTGCCAATCCACTTTAGAATTTATGTGCACAAAAACTTATGTTGTGTTAAGCTATTCAAATTTCAATATTTGTCGAATACACTAACAGTTATTTTGATTAACCCACAAATCTGATGTTGTAAGATTTGTTTCAATATTTCAATTAAAAAAGGTAAGTTTACATACATGTTTATATGCATATGTTGCAAAACATTCAGAAAATACAGATAAACCACAATTCTCCCCTTTTCAAAATACCCCCCAAATTCATCCCTCTCCCCAGAAGTAACTAAAATTAATCATCAGATGTGTATTATTTTGATGGTGATTCTAGTTTTTTATAGATATGAAATATATTGGTTTTAAACATGCATGGGTAGTGAAGTACGTATTTATTTGCCACATTCCTTTGCCACTTAATAAAATGGATGCAGGAACTGTCCACGAGAGCTCATATGGATCTGCCTCACTATGTAATTACTCCCTAGAATTTTGAAGTATGTATGTGCCATAATTAGACACTTCTGATAAGCACATAAATTGTTTTTTATTTTTATGATTAATAGAACTTAAATCAGTATCTTTGAACATTAATTCTTGAGCAAATAGGTGTTTTCTCATAAAAGACATTTTAATGTGTGAAATTGGATTAAAGTAGAAAGGGTATGAATATTTAAAAATTTAAAACATGTTGCTGAAATTTTATTCTCAACATGTTATAACAATTTTCTCATATTAAAATATAATACCCTACATACTCGGAACCATCTTATAATATCAATCTTTCAAATTGGAGGCAAAAATTATGGGTGAAAAATATTGTCTTACTGTCGTTTTAATTTGTGGTTCCCATTTTCTCATTAAACAGAAATTTAACTTAATCCCTCATTCATAGAAAGCTGGATTTATGCAGTGATATCCTGAATAAAAGGACTTCTGGGCATGATTTAAAATTCACAAATATTAGCAGGACATTTCCACTTTATTTACATTGAGAAGCAAGGATTTGGTTAGAATGACCAGGAGCCAGGGAAGGTGACCCTGAAGGGCATTGAGAGCATTCTGGAGAGAGCAAATTACCAGAGTGCATGAGAACAACCACTTGCAAAACGAAGGCCTGATAGCCTCACATAGTCTGTAAGTCAGCATGGGGAGAAGGTCCAGATGAGAGATGGTGGGAGCAAGCTTGGGAAAACTCAGAATCATCATTACCAACTGGAAGTCTCAGCATGGTCTGAGTAGGTAGGTCAACTGGAGCAGTGGACCAGACCAGCAGCATACCAGACACTGCCTCTGTTGGGAGGAGCTTAACTGCTCCTCTGCCTCACTTGTGTGAGTACCACTCGAGTTCCCTAGTGATCCAGGACACTGTCCCAGAGCAAGAAACTGTCCTGACATGCGCTCGAGACTGAGATGTCTCCCCTGTGTGCACTGGACCCCTCAGTAGAGTCTGGGGCCTTCTGTGAGTAAGTAAGGTTGGTGACTGAGTCCTGACAGTTGAGACAGGCCAGGGGCACCAATGACCAGTGGAAGGCAGTGTGCAGCTTCCAGGAAGGGGGCATGGAGGGGTAAAGCCCTGAGACTGATGACCTCAGAGACTATGCAGATAAAGAGCTGGGTGTGACTGTGCAGATAAAGAGCTGGGTGTGGATCTGACTTGAGAAATGATCTGGTCGTTATTCCTGGCTCAGGCTGCCTCCTATGATTCTGAGCTGCTGGCACACCTGTGGCCAGGTGCCCTGTGGCCATGCTGGCTGAAATGTACTGCCACCAGACACTGTTTGGGATAGAAGATTGGCTCAAGGTGCAGACCTCTGCAGGGGGGAAGGGAAGCCTATGGGCATGGCAGCCTTCCTCATTAAACTGGAGGTGAGGGCATGTGTGCTGTCCAGTGCAGGGAGCATCATGTACCACTATCCTGAGAGAATCACCTTCTAAGATGCTGTTTGCACTTACACTCTCATCAGTCCATGGAGTTCTGAGGTTACTTGAGGAGTTTAAGCACTTTGGGGGTTTTTTTCTTTGTTTTTTTCCCCTTAGAGGAAGAAGGCCCAAGTATGGGGAAGGCTTCATATTTTGAACCAGAAAATGTGACCTTCTGATATTTAGATTCATCAATTCATTCATCTAGTAAGCATTTATTGAACACATGCTCAAGAAAAATGAATGAAAGTGACAAAACACTTAATTCAGGATGGATGTTAGGAGGCTGCATCAATACAGGTCATTTAAGGTCATAGGTTTAGATAAAGTTGTGGTTTGTATTCAAACAGTTGTCAACCAAAATTACACAAAACTTGATAAATGCAGGAAAAAAAGCACCCAGAAAAATCCTCTGGAGAAAAATTTTGTTTCCTTTAAAAAAATTCACATCTATGTATGAGTGTGTATATATATATATATATATATATATACACACACACACGCATCACAGTATATATAGTGAGCATATTATAATATCACATATGCAGTTATATTGTATCAGGTCACTTTCATGAATCTACTCTTGGCATCCATCACAAACAGAACAAGCGGCTGAAAGTCCCAGGTAACTGGAGGCCGAAATTCTATAATGCACTCTCTGTCTAATTGGTGGAAACAATTGTCAAAGTTTTAGGTATCAGATCTTGCATTCCAACTGAAGCCTTTAAAAATATCCAATCCAGGCGCTCCCTGGTGACCTAGCAGTCTAGTAAATTTGAGCATAGCCCCCATTCCAAGGTCCCTGGGTCAAGACGTGGGGCTGGGGGGAACAACCAATGAGAGCAACTAAAAAAAGTAAAGTGTTTCTTCCTCCTCTCTGCCTGCCTGCCTGCCTATGTGCCTTCATTCCTCCCTGTACCTTTCCTTTAAAAGGAAAAAAAATCCAATCCATGAATGTGAGAAAGGCAGAATCATCTAGTTGAAGTGAGGACTAATTTCTAGAGTCCTGATTACTCAATACTCTTTCTGCTTCCAATGGGGACGTGACTGGGACCCTCACCCACCAAACTCTAGGCTTCCACTGAGTGCAGCTGGGAAAGCTCTGTGCTAGAAGGCCCTTCCTCAGAGGTGGGCTTCGCCACGCCCCTGCACAGGCATCTCTGTGTGGACTCCGTTTTGCCCCATGCACCGAACCCCCACTTTGCTGCCTGGCTTTCCAGCTCTGCCACCCAGTGAGCCCCCAGCCTCCGCATCCCCAGCGAGCTCACCATGACTTTCTTGTTGCCAACTGCTCGTTGCCCCATCCCTGACCTGCACACACACTGACCCCACCGCTACTCTAGTCTGTTCTCCGCC